>PVJA010002388.1:0-40093 GCA_004027025.1 Myocastor coypus
AAATAAATAAATAAATAAAAATTATTAAAAAGAATATAAGCAACTTACAAATGGGTCCACATGCAATTTGCATATGTGTTTCTATTTGGGAAAGAGAGAGGAAAACAACCGGCACACATATATGTGCATACACACAACGCATTCCCAGAAGCTTGCACAACAAACCACTCACAGCAGCACCTCTGGCCAGGAAGCCAGCTAGCCAGGCAGCAGGGAAATTCACCACTCATCAGATATCTTTTTATATTTCTTCCTCTGCCTCTTTTTGCTTTGCCAAGCACATGGGTATTACCATCTCAAAAAATTAAAAATATAGAACCACATCATACTAAAGGCTGAAACACCCTACGATGAGCTCTTGGTTGACAGAAGGAGAGCCCTTCCCTGGGCATATCTATCAGGTCACGTGGGACAGGTCCCATCACAGCCCTGCTGGAACCCAGGGGCCCTGTCAGCAGGCCTCCCCGGGAGCATTCCCTCGTCTCTCCTGGGTGCATTCTCCCTCTCATTATGCCAGGAGCTCCTAAAGACCAGGGACTATGTCTGTTCTCTCTTTTTTTGTAAATAAAGAGAAGTTGAAAAAAAATTAGAAACAATACAGAATTTCACTAAACAAAATGATGGGAATTCAACAATGATTGCTATATTGCATGTTGTCTTCAAGTTAGTTGTTCAGATTACCAGACATAAGCATGCAAAATTGGTCCAAAAAAAGTTATAAAACATTAAAAAGGAGAGAGAAAAGAATGTAAGCACTGACTACCCCTTTCAGCAGCCCACTAGACAACTGTGCTCTAGTCAGCAGCACAGTTACCCTAGCCACCCAGCTGTCCTTCTTTATTTCTCTCCACCTCACAGCTGCTGCCTGGGAATTCTGCAGGTCAGAATCAACCACTAAGTGAGGGGAGCGGAGACAGCAGCACTCAGCTCCCTGAGGATGCAGGCCCAGCAGACAGCAGACACCTGCACCTCATTAGGCCCCGCCTGATCTGTCTGCAGCCACTCACAATGCAGAAGAAAACCAAAAGGCCTCTTCCACCCAGGGCAGCAAGCTCTCCACTGCGCCCGGTGAGAGGCAGCAGGGCAGGAACGAGGGCCAGGCCTTCAGTTACATTCTCCCTAGGGCCTGGCTCTGCCATCTGCTAGCCTTGTGACTCTGGGCAATGCACTGACCCTCCCCAGCCTAATTTTCTCCACCAGTGAACCAAAAGACTGTGTGCTACTATCTGCGCATAACGTACTTGGCACTTACTAGGAACTGAAGAAATATTTATCTCATGTCTTTAGTTCCTTGCACCCTAGCTTCAGGGGTCCACTTATTCTTAAGCACGGAGATCGAATAAGCAATGAAGATGGTGGCAAATCTGGGTCCTACGTGGGCACCCAGGAAAGATAAAAAGGCCCACCTTCCTCTGGAGAGTCCTCCTCTGTGTCCACAGCCTTTGGCCGATCTTGGGTCCCTAAAAAGAGCAGAAAAGCTTGGTGGATTCACTACCCTGGAGTCCATCCTTGACTTAGAGACAAGTGCAGGACCTCAGGTCCATTCTGGCCACTAAAAGGAGACTCCTCTTTTTTAGACAGTCAAGATGAAGCAACACTCACAACCACAGGTGCAGGAGGCAGAGAGATCAGTGCTCACAGCGCCAACCGGCTCTGCCCCCGCCAGCTGTAGCACGAAACAAGAAAGCCTCTGATCTCTCCAAGCCTCCGTTTTCTCTTCCAGAAAATGCGGAGAATGACACACATTCCTCACTAAACAGTGGGGATAATGTAGTAAGACAAGCGGTCTATGGCACTTGAGAAAGTGCATGGAACGCAAATGTTATTTAACAGTTCTGTTCTGCTCAATGCTGAGGCCTGCCACAGGCGTGGTAAGTTAGCCTATTTGTGAACCCCACTCCTTCTATATAGACCCCCAAGATCCTCATGCCTCCCCCAACTCGCATCCATATGCAAATAAGAGTAAGCCAGGCAAGGATGCCACCAGCTACAGGACAGCAGTCAGCACAAATGCCCTCTGGCCCAGTAGGTCCCTCCCTTGCCCCTCTGGACAGCCTGACAACACATATTGCCTGCTCTGCTGTTAACAGTCCTCCACCTATAAACTGACTAGGGTATGGGAGAGAAACCAGCCCAAGACAGGAGCCAAGACTGTCACCAACCACGCCCTGTGGACTTACGCTCCGCCTTCCTGAGGGACAAGGTCTGGATCTGCAAGAGTAGAACAGAGGAAGTTGTAGCCAGCAGTGAGCAGTGTGGTGCTCTGCTCTGAGCAGTGAAGGAGGGAGGGCCACTGCCACCACTGGGCACTGGAAGGAACAGGGCTATACCACCTCCGCCCCCAGCACATCGTCTACAGCCTGTATGTGAAGGCAGAAGGGGCCCAGGTGGAATAGCCATGATCCAGGAAGGCAGCCTGCCCCCTCTCCCCAAAATGGGGAAAGAAGAGCAGGCCCTCTTCAAAGCAAGCCTGTGGCTCCGAGGCGGGGCCCCGGGGAAGCAAAGTGAATGGCACACGCTTAGTACTACTCGTGTAGTTAACAGAAAACAGCCAGAGCAAGGCAGAGGCTGCCTCCACGACGCCGGCATCTGAGCTGAGCACAAGGCCAGACACACAGCAGGCAGCGTGACGCAGACATAAAAGAAGTGCCCCTGCTGCCCTCCTCCCACGTGGCTGTAGGCTGGGCAGCTGCTTGAGGCCTATGCGACCTCGGGCCACAGCCATATCTGACTGTCCAGGTTTGAGTGAAGAGTTCTAGACTGGTGAAGAGTTGGGAGCTATCGGCAGCCCGTGGTTTTGTTGTTCTTGTTTTCTTGGTTTGTTTGGTTTGCCACATGGTGGAACCAACAAGAAGCAGGAACTGATCTTTGGAATAAAATCAAAAATGGAAGCGGATACAGAGAAAGGAATACAGGCACACAGGAGAGGAGACGTGACCATGCTCATGTCGCTGGTCCCAGTTCATTGCCTGGTTACTGCATCCCTGCCTCGAGCTCTATGAGGTGCTCTGCCATATTTTGTGGCACATTCCCTCTTCTGCTTCAGCTAGAGTTGGTTTTGTCATTGCCCACTGTGTCATATGCTGATGTACGACTCATCCAACATCCGTCCTGAAGCATTTTCTCCTTTGTCTATCTCTTTTCTAGAGACTATTGCCTATTTTGCACTTTGTCTTCCTTGAAGTGGCAGCTTCCCATGTACTAGATTCAACAATAATGTCTTGGCAGAAGTTGTTGAAAGCGGCCTTCAATACAATTGTGAAGGTTGGCCTGTGGAAGCCATCTTAAAACTGTGAGAGTTGAGCATCAGAACAAAGCTCAACACATTAAATATGGTAAAAAAAAAAAAAAAAATACAGTCTGGATTACCAGTGGCATAATTTTGGTGCTAACTATAGCTAGCAATGGACACCTTTTTATTATTTGTTTCTTTGTTTGAGACAAGATCTCGCTGTGCAGTTCAGGCTGGCCTTGAGCTCACTTTTGTAGCCCAGGCTGGTCTCAAATTCACACCGATCCTCCTGCCTCAGCCTCCCAAGTGCTGGGATTACAGGCATGCGCCACCACGCCCGGCTGGACACCTTTTTAGGTAGTATCAACTCATTTCATTATCTTTAGCCTAAGAGTGCCTAACTGAAACATCTGTGAAATGAGTCTTAAGAAATGTAAAAGGGAGAGCCGCCAGCTCTTGGGAGGCTTTAAGCAGGCGGATCACTATGAGTCTGGTCGAGGAGTGAGACCCTGAACACCCTGTGACCCTTCCCTAAAATATCCCCCCCAAAAAAGGAATGTAAAAGGAATCCCGCAGACTAGACCCAAGGTGGAAAGCCAATTGTTGGGAGGCAGGGGGCTGAGTGGAGTGGAATGGCAGAGCAGAAAAGCACGATGAGCAAGGAGCAGAGGGACAGGAAGACGGAAATAGTCAGTGGCCGTGGCTCTACAGCCCAGTGGAGCTATGCTGAGGGTGACCTTCTGTCCTTTCACAAAACGCACTATGTGGAGACCCATCCATGAGGTGGGTAGTGTGAGAACAATGCCAAGTCCCCAGTAGGGCCCCAGAGCGGCAGAGATTCAAGAATCAAGAGATTCAAGAGGTGAAGCCCCAGGAGCGATCCTAGGAGAGAGGTCCCCACCCAGGAAGCAGCTTCTCACCATGCTGGTTTAATCTAACTACCTCCCCTCAGGCTACTCATTTATGCAACAGGGGTTGGTTATAAAAGGAAGTCTGAGGACACTGTATAAAGAGCACAAACTGTCCACCAGCTTGGGTTGCATCCTACCTTTGTCACTTGCACAGCACCTCGTGTAGACCCAAGCAAGGCCCTGGACTTCCCAGCCTGTTGCATCATCTCATCAAGCCACCCAGTGAAGATGGGGAACATGATGGCTATGTCAAAGGGCAGGGGCTTCAAGGAGATAATAAGCAAAGTACTAGCCAGGGGCTGGGCCTTTCATATGGTGTCTGCTTTTACAATGGACTCATCTGCAGCTGACCCAGAGGAAAATAGCTCTTCTTCTGCCTGGAAGGAGACATCTGTATCTTCCCCGCTTTGTGCGCCTCCTGCTAAGGACTCTTCCCTCCCTTTCAGACCCTGATGAAACTGGGACCAATGGGCACCTAAGAACCCAAAGCGGCCCACACAGTGAAGAGGTCTATGGGCAGCAGTGGCTGGCAGGTCAGGGGACAGACGTACCTTCTCCTCCTGTGAGGCGATGAGCCTGGCCTGCTCCCGTAGTTGAGCACGGAGGGCATTGATCTGGCGCTGCGCCTGGGCGGCTGCCTTCCTCTGATCTTCAGACAGGGAGGCCTGGAGCCTCTCGTTCTCCTCCTGTAGCTGGTGGGCATGGTACGGTGGTCAGTGAAACATCTTCCAGGACCTCTGCAGGGTTTCACTTGGGGCAAGGTAGGGGGTTTCAAGGCCTAGGCAAGTAGCTTTGTAACAAGAGTAACTGCCTTCCTATGTGGGCAGATTTCTGGACAATGACTAAGAAGAAGAAAGAATGGAATCAGGTCCCTGAGACCAGGAGAGAAAGTGCTGTCAGAGGTGGCCACCCAGGGAGGACCATACAGGCAGGCTGAGACCAAAAGTCATGGGATGCATGTTTTAGGGTGAAAACAAGAACTGAGGAAAATGCTAACATGCTACCTCTAATATAAGAGCAGACCTAAGATAAGACTGTTGAACCAGCAAGATAGCTCAGCAGTCTAAAACACCTGCTTAGGCAAGCTTAGGCAAATGCTCAGGGACCGTAGTTCAAACTGTGGCACCACAGGCTACACCAGCCCCAACCCCAGGGTGGCTGAGCCAGCCACACACACACACACACACACACACACACACACACACACACACACACACACACGCAATTAAATTTAAAAGAAAAGACTATTAACACTTACATCAAGACTTTAGAAGAGGGCAGGGAACATAGCTCAGTGGTCTAAGCGCCTGCCTGCCAAGTGCAAGGACCAGAGTTCAATCCCCAATACTGCATGCCTGCTGCCCCTACATGGAGCCAACCACCAAAACTGGACATGGTGGTGCACACCTGTAATCTCAGTGCTAGGGAGGCTGAGACAGGAGACTCACTGCCAGGCTGGGCTGTGTAGTGAGACTCTATACCAAATAAATAATAAATACATAATTTTTAAAAAAAGACTTTAGAAGAATGTCTAAGAAGGGAATGCATGTCATCACCTGTGGGTGGGAGTGACTTTACTCAATGCACCTTAATGTGATTCTTCCGATTTTGGAACAAGTTTGATACATTTCCCATTTGACAATGTCTCAAATTCATCAAAGCCATCATTCAGGAATTGTGCTCTTCTGTAACAGAGTGAGGAGCACGTGTCTGCTGTGTGTCAGGCTCTGATCTAACTTCCTCATCTTCCAGACTTTCTGCAGGCAGCTCATGGAGCTTGTTAGCTGGCTTCTTCCTCCACTTGCCTCCCCTTTGGGGACATTTCTATGGAAGAGTTTTCTTTGCCAAGTGCCTGCTGCTCGCTGGGACATCAGTTAGGCCCATGCTACCTGGCTCTGTCCAGGTTGGCTTTTCAAAAAGCCCTAACAAGAAATCAGAAAATGACTCATCTGAGGCTTAGCATAAAGGAGGGACCTGCAGGAGGCAGCACTGAATAAAGGGTATTTGAGGTTCAGGATACAAGGCTGGGGGGCCCTCCTTGTGGCCAAGGGAACTGCTAGCAGAGAGCTGCCCCTTGCTGTGCATTGACAGGGGCCAGCACCAGGCACAGTACCAGCCCCCAAATATCTGACAGCCATCTCGAGCAAGGACAGAAGGGACCAGAAGCATGGGGAGAGTTACCTCTCTCCGCTCTGTCACATGCTCTTCCTGTAGTTCTTTGAGTTTCCTCTTCCACTCTGTTTTCTGAAAGAGATTAATAGCTTATTTAATAGGCCCCTCTAGATATCAATATGTATTCTAAAGCCACAAAAATTAAAAAGTAATGGCTCACAATGAAGCAGATAGACTAGTGGGACAGAATAGAAAGCCCAGACAAAGATGAAAGCAAATGGAAACTCAGCTGAGGGAATGGAGAGATAGGTTATTGACTAAAGGTGTTTGAGTAAGTGGCCAGCTGCCTACCAAAACTATCAACTGGGTGGTTTCCTCGTAACTTAAACCAAAGTAAATGTTATGTGGGCCAAAGACTCAAACATCAAAGTAAGAGCATAAAAGCACTAAAAAAATTACATACAAATATATAGATTTTTTTTAAATCTCAAAGGAAGGCCACTAAAAAAAAGTGAGAGGGCTGGAGCTGCAGCTCAGTGGCAGAGTACTCCCTGTGCATGCCCAAGGCCGGGACTGGATCACCAGCACCAAAGAAAAGACAGGCAGGTGGAAGGAAGGAAGGAAGGAAGGAAGGAAGGAAGGAAGGAAGGAAGGAAGGAAGGAAGGAAGGAAGGAAAGAAGGAAGGAAGGAAGACAAGCTGATAAATTGGTCATTCTGAGCACACAAACATACATTGTAGCCAAATTAAAATTGAAGTACCAAAGAAAAATGGGGAAACAGCCACAACTCGAACAACAAAGGGCTAACTCCCACATACTACATAAACACATAAATGGGTAGAGAAAATAGAAACACTGGGAAAACAGGCAAATGCTGTGAAAAGATCTCATAGCAGAAAAAGTAGCAAAGCCTTTAGAGCTGCCAGACCAGAAGCTCTCTGTCAACCTCCTTGAAGAGGAGACAGAAACATAGCATTGTCTAATGGCTGTGACAGCTGCGCCTCCCACCATGGGCCTGCAGCAAGGCCCACCCAGCAGAGGCCGCAGCCTCCCCCAGGACAGCACACTGCACACAAGCCTCTCCAGCTTTGTTTCGTGACCTCGCGCTGGTAGCACGGAATCCGCTACATCAAAGTACTTACAGCACAGAAATTAGTACGTGCTAAAACTTAAAGCTTGCTGGCTCCAGGTACTGGTTACTAAACATTAACCCCTGGATCCTTCCTAAATATGTCCAAATCCAGGACACTGTCACACTTCCTGAATGGTTTTTCAACTGGGTTAGAATGAAATGGTGACAAAAGTGTCAAATAAGAAACTCATATGTGTTTGGACATATTTTAGAAAAGATCTCAGAAAAATTGGGCATTTTATACTAGCCTCCCCTGAGAGTCTTATTCTATGCAATCACGTGTTGGGACAAAGTTCGGAAAATAGAGGTTTGATGTCCTTCAGCTTTGCTGAGTTCCCAGAGCAAAGAAGACAGCCTTTCCGGCGATGACCAGATCCTTGGCTTACTCTGGGAAGAACAGCATGGAGCCTCAGCTCACCCAGCTCACCTGGGTCTCCAGCTTCTCTCTCAGGGCCTGGAGCTCCTGGGCCTGCCTGAGTCGCTCCTCAGACTCTTCATCTCGCAGAGACCCGAGGTTGGATTCCGTCACACTGCGGGACTGCATAGCCTGCAGCTTCTGAAACGGTCAGGCATCTTTTTACTTAGATGAAGATCTAGGCCAGATCTAGGCCTGATGTTGTCTTTTACACCTTAGCCAAAAACAGTGTCAGAAGGGCAAGCCCTACCTCAACCACAGCCGCCCAGCTCATCCTCCCTAAGCCTATGCACTGTCAAATGCTCAAACAAATCAACATGTCCCTCCTGAGGGCACAGCTCTTGCCAAAGGGAGGCGCCCTGAAGAACAGAACTTAAGAACATCCTTTTGATTCTACATAAATTCCACTATGCTAAAATGCCAAATTCTTCTGACTGCTGCCCCATTTCTTTCTCAGTCTGGAATAAACTGTAGAAAACCAGACACTTAAAGACCCTCAGGCACCCCAGACTACTCCTCCTGTCCCTTCCTCACAAAAATATCCTGGCTGTCACCAGGAATACTGGCTTTGCACAACTCCAAGCCATGCCACAGTTCCTGATGATTCTTAGCTATTAGTAGTAGGTGACCTGAAGGAAAGACACAAAATATTGGCACAGAGTACATATGTCTTTCCTCCCATCTATGATTATATATATACATACATATATATAATCATATATATTATATAATATATATATATGTATATATATATATATATATATATATCACAAAATAACACAAACTCATCTTTACTGAATAAAACTTTTAACCCTTATTATAACTTTAAAAAACTGCAGCCAGGTATGGTGGCATACACCTGTAATCCCAGGAGGCTGAGGCAGGAGAATGCAAGTCCAAGCTCAGCCTTGGCAACTTAGTAGCTTAGCAAGGCCCTGTTTCAATAAAAGTGGGGATGTAGCTCAGTAGGAAGACCCTGTGTACAAGCCCCAAGTGCAACTCCTTGTGCAAGGCCTTGAGACTTAGTATTATTTTGCTACCTCTTCACAGCCACTATTTAGGTAATATTGGAGCCAGTGTTAATTACTTCTAAGCTCTTTAAATATTTTCCCAGTCAAAGGCTTTACCAGACATATACATAACTCAGGGGTTCCGATATACCTGCCACTTCCAGTTTCTACACCACCGCTATGGCACACCACGGAGCTGGGGTCTTGGCGTCACAAACTTCCAAGGCATTTGCATTTCAGCTGAAAGCTCCTTGGCAGCTTGGTGCACGCCTCTCTAATATAAAGTTCTCTGTCCTGTCAGGCAGCTCAGCCAAAGTCAACTCTCAGACTTCTGTAAGTGGGGGCGGGGGAGATGAGGAGAAATAGTTTCACAGGGTCCTCCACTCCCCTAACAACAAGGAGGATATGCCCTATGTTTTCAGGATCGACTACCTCACAGTACTTTTCATAATGGCTCCAAACGGAATCTTGCCTGGCTTCCCCTGCCCTGAAATTTTAAAAAATGAATTACTAAAATCTTTCTGTAACTAAACTACACTGGTGATTTTGTATTCAATTTTGTTCCTGTACTCTACTAGAAGTAAAATAATAAAATGTTAAGAGGAGGCAGGTGTGAACCACAAAAACTACAACCTAAGTGATCTCATCAGGGAATTTCTAAAATATTAATAATAAAGGGTGGGATGTTCCAGTTTAGGATGATATGACCCAAGTTAGAAAGGAAACCATGATTGGTAAAGATTGGGCCCCCATTTACCAGTCCTCAGGATCTCCTAACCAGAAGTGACCCTATGATCCTAATAAAGTAGTTATTGAACAGTGACTTCAAATTCCACCCCATATTGGTTTCTCAAATGTCTGCTCAGCCAGTGCCATGTCAGGGGAAGTGCAGAGAATAACTGGGTGACTTTTAGATGAGCCTGGGGACGGGGGTGTAGAGTTGAGGTGCTGAGATCCACACAGTGGAGCCATGTCTGACCTCCCACACACCACCCCTGACCCAGTAAGGGAGCTTTAGGTTGGGATGGCTTGGGCCATGTGATGGTTCTTATCTAGATGTTGCCCAGATATTATGGAAGGTGTAGCTGAGTTATGGTGAGGAGGTGGGTCTGGTGAGAAATGGCGGGTCACTGAGCACCTTGCCCCTCCCCAGTCTATCATGGTCTCCAGCTCCTCTCTTTGTTCTCTGTTTCCAGAAATACCCCATTACAGCCCCCTTTCAAAAAGCTGAATCTGTGTTTCTTTAGGCAAAATTGACTTGGGCAGTTAATACACAAAACTGAAACTCCCCTTGATGTTAGGGGGACCAGTGAAAGATAAATACATTTTAAGAATATATTTTTCCTTACAAGGGAAGATATAATCCAGGAATAACTTTAATAAAATCTTCCTACATAAATTTGGTAATAAACACAGGAGGAAATCTGGGCTTTGGAATTTCAAGAGCTAGGTTCAAATTCCACCTCCAATTCTTACTGTGACCTGAAGCGAAATATGTGGCTTCAATTTCATGAACTGTGAAGAAAGAATAAAATCACTACCTTTTAAAATTTAAAAGGTAATATAACTATTGTTAAATTTAAACCATAAAAATGTTAAATTAAAAAAATAAAATTTAAAAGAAAATTAATAACCTGGTACAACTCCTCCTAGAATGTATGGTTGTTTGCCTATTGTAAAGATGAAAAATGAGACCAGCCAGATAGCTCAGCAGATTAAAGTGCCTGCTTAGGCAGATGCAGTGACTGAGATTCCATCCCCAGTTTGCCATGCCAGACCTGCCCGTAGGGTGCATTGACACTGTCATTGAGACTGGGCATGGTGACATGTGCCTGTAATCCCAGCACTTGGGAAGTTGAAACAGGAGGATCACTATGAGTCCAATCTGTGTGGTGAGACCCTGTAGACCCTGTACTGAATATACTGAATACATAAATTAATTAAAATATAATAAAATAAAATGAAGATTGAAAATGTATGTAAAAAATGTATGTAAAGTGCTTTCCACAGAGGTTAGGAAGTATAAAATACAATTAGTAAGTATTAGCTGGTATACATGACCTCCAGACACCCTATGGGCCAGTGGAGTGGCAGATACCCAGCCAGCATTGAGAGAATGTGCACATTTCTGCATTCAGGAAAAAATGCTTTCATTAAAATTTTGACTCTCTTTGCAGGCACAAAGCTCTGGGTTGGAACCTCAGCAACACATACACACACACACATACACACACTAAAATCCTCATTTCTTATGTAATAATGAAAATATGATGACAAAAATAAGATTACTATCTCAGGAATTCTTACCACATACCAGATAATGTTAAATACTGTATATGCACTCTTTAAATCTCTCAGCAACCTGTCTTGCAGGAAAGAAAATGAGGCACTTTTAAGTTTAAACCAAGCAAGACACAGCCGGCAAGCAAGACCACTGGGAGCTTCACTGCAGCTCTCACTCTGGTTTCCAGGGTCACCACATCTTGGCTTCGGCAACATGAACTATAACTGGTGCAGACTACAAAATAGATTTCAAGAGCAAATAAGCAGGGCCCGGCAGGATGGCTCAGTGGTCTAAAGCGCCTGCTTAGGAAAGCTTAGGTGGCTTCAGGGACTGCGGTTGGATCCCCAGCACCACATGCTGCACCAGCCCTGCCCTCAGGGCAGGCTGAGCCAGCCATAAAAATAAATAAATAAACAAACAGAAGTTCTGAAACAAGAAAAAATAAAATAAAATAAAATAAAACAAATTATTAAAAAAAAAAAAAAAAAGAGCCAATAAGCAGATTTTCAGCAGAAAAAACATGTTTGAAGAGCTTCTCATGTTGAGTACCTCTGCTAGGGTAGAGTTCTGGTTGGCTACAGTTTTAAATTCATTCCAAAGTAACTGCTTTAGCTTGTCTATTTCTCCATAAAGCTTGGTCTGCTCTTTTTCTTTCCATTCATCAAATTCTTTCTTCATTTCTATTTCCCTCTGACCAGTAAGTTCTGCTTCCTTTAAAAAAAAAAAAAAAAAAAAAAAAAGTCAAGAACAATCGAATCATTAATTCCACATTATAGCAAATATTTGTTGAAGATTTGCTACAGCCCCCTGTGGCGTGCATGTCACTATGGAGACACAAAACATTCACCCCATAGCCAGGTTGTTTGGCCTCAGAGTGGCCCTCCTTATCTAAACCATGAAGTCCCTTGAGAAGAAGGACTTGTGTTCTCTTCCCTTATTCCTCACAATGCCTGATGCAATTGGTGCCCAACAGATGTGTGCCGTGTATTTTCACTCTACATTTACTGGACATTTCCTCCAGCCTTGGTTCTTCAGCTTTCAGAATCAGATCTCAAAAAGCCAACAACCGTGCAGTGCCAAAAGTTAAAGTTAAAGTTCAAATGCCTTTAGTAAGTGTTGACTAACAAAGGAAGCTGCAACTCTGCTCCGCTTTTGATCAATGGGTCTGGCAAAATGACCTAGTTTTTCCTTCCCAGACTCCCTAAAATAATTTGCCACATCCAACCAGGTGGCACTCCAGCTCTGGCCCTCAGTTTTGGGAAACATGCTGGAACGGAAGCCCTGTGGGATCACTGGGAAAGGTAGTCTGAGCAGCCCTGAGTCTCTCTGATGCTTCCCCTCCACACCCACCTGGCGCTGGCGCTGTCTCTCCGCCTCTCTCTGGGCTTCCAGCTCTCCTTGAGTCCACTGCAGCTTGGCTCTCAGCTCTTCCAGTAGCTCCTCAGCTGGCCGTTCCGGTTGCTTCTGCTTTCCTGGAGGCCATGGCAAGAGCAAGTACAAGACAATGGAGTATAAGCTACTCACATGCGCAGTCATGCCTCAGCCTGAGGCCAGCGTGGCCAGAGAGATGGCTGATGGGGGCAAAGGACTTAGCTCTCTGTGCCTCTACTTCCCAAATTGCAAAACAAAGATCCTAACAGCAGCCACCTCAGGAGACTTCTTTGTGGATGAATTGTGACAATACCAAGTGATTAACACAGTGCCTGGTTTGAAGCTCAAAAAGTGTAGACTATCAGCAGTCCTGACACACAGAAATGCAAAATGACCAGAGTAACAAACCTGGGATACTGGGCGGGCCAGATAGCTCATTGGATTAGAGCTCCTGCTTAGGCAGACACAGGAGAAAGGGTTCAACCTCTGGCCTACAACACCAGCGCCACCCCCAGGGTGCACTGAGACAAGGAATGAGACTGGGCATGGTGGCTCATGGCTATAATCCCCAACCCTTGGGAGGCTGAGAAACAGGAAAGATCACTTCATGTCCCATCTGTGTAGTGAGACCCTGTAGATCCCATACTTAATACATTAAAAAAAAAAAGACAACACTGATACCTATTATCTTTTTTTTCTCAGTACCAAGGATTAAACTCAGGACCCTGCACTTACCAGGCAAGGGCTTATTTCACTGAGCTATCTCCCCAGCCCCATGAAAACTGGGATACTAAACAGAGTGCATATGCTGACCATTAATACAAAGAGCCTACCCACACTGCTCTGCAAGAGAGATGAAGCTAAGTAATGAATGGAGCTATAGTTTTTGGGTCACTTTTTAAAATAAGTATAATTCACATGGATAGTGTTAAGTTTCAAATAAAAACATAGGGGCTTAGAAGGAATATTCTGAATAAGGTTATTTTAGATGTATACTTTAATCTTCAAAAAAAAATTGGGTAGTACTGGGGATTAAACCCACCCAGGGTCTTTGTCCTAAGCTACCTTCTTATCTTTTTCTTTTTTATTTTGAGTCAGAATCTCAGGAAGTGGCTAAGTTACCCAGGCTATGCTTGAACTTGTGATCCTCATATCTCATCCTACTAGAGTGCTGGGATAACAGGTATGTGCTCTACTGCCTGGGTAGTGTTCTTTTACTTGGCAAACAAAATTGTACATATTTATCATGTAAATCATGCTGTTTTACATTATAGATGTACGTACATATTGCAGAATGAGTAAATCTAGCTAATTGCCTCGTATCATTTTTGTGATAAAAAACTTAAAATGCTCTCTTAATGCTACTTCAGGCTTTTTAAGTCCAAAATGACTCACTATGAAGCACAAAGCTAAGCAACATAGAGATAAAGCAAGAGTCAATTAAAACAACATCAATTATTCTCAAATATTTGTTAGTTTGTAAAGTGCAAGTAATTTCCAGATAGATGGTGCTGTTATTAAAACATTAAACCTTTCTTGGATAAAATATATGGCTTTTCTTGGTTTAGTCTTTTCGGAAACAGTTTTTAGGTGGACAGAAATTGTTTTGGTTGAATGAAATGATTTCAGGTGAGTCTAGATGAAGAAACAGAGACCAGCTGCCTGGGAATGGAAAGTCATGAACCCGAATGGCTTGTTAGCATATTTTCCCTCTCTTTACACTAAAGAAATATTGAGAACCATGCACAAAGGGTTACTTAGGAGAATGGTGATCCTCCTGTGCTGTGCAATAGGGAAAAAGCTCAACTCCCAACACACGTATTCAGTGGGAGGACATTATGACATAAATTACAATCATCACATGATAGAAGACCATTGGGTCATTATAAAATCACATTTTTAAAGACGACTTAAAGATATTAGAAAATCTAATGTCATTTCTTTATCAGAGGCATATATTCATTAGAAAACAAGTATTTAAGACATGCAAAATTTATTTCTCCTTAGTCCCCCCATGCAGAGCCAACAAAAATTAGGTATACAGAATGCATAAGAACTAGGTAAGCGATCCTATTTTAAAACTCTTTTTAGAAAGGGGAGTTGAAATGGAAAATAGGGGGGAAAGGTTTCCTTAAACTTTCTATATATTTATTTTGTTTTACAGATATTTCTACGGCATCTCAAAATGTAGATATCAAGGATGAAATGTCTTTGTAGGGAAAACATACAGCCTTTCTGGTCATGTTAGAATTTAAAGTGGTAAAATTAAACAAAGTGATTCAGTTATGATAAGCTCAGGTACATAGGAAAGCGAGAGAACTGGTTTGACTGCTCATTTACCCCATTTAGGCTTATTCAGAGCCAGGTGCAGAGAACTGCAGACTGACCAAAGGCTAGGACAGCGCTTCTCAACCTGTGGGTCACGAACCCGGCGGGGGTCGAACGACCAAAACACAGGGGTCGCCTAAAGCTATTGGAAAATTTTATTTATTTGGAATTACAGTTTTGAAGTAGCCACCAAAATTATTTTTTGATTTGGGGGTCACAACAACATGAGGAACTGTATTGCGGGGTCACAGCATTAGAAAGGTTGAGAACCAGTAGGCTAGGAAGTAAGGGCCCTCCAAAGCTCCTCTGCCTGACAGTCCCATTCCCCATGAAAGCCACAGAAATTCAGAAACCAAGAGCTGACCAACGCTGCATCATGGAAACAGACAAAGCTAAGGCTGGAACCACCTATTTGTTCCTTTCTCCTCAGATATAGTCAGAGCTCTTCAGCCCCATCCCCCTTGGTGAACGGCAGGATGGCTCCATGCCCAACCAAATGATGAGGGCAGCTTGGGTACACATTTGTGTGCTGCCCCTGCCCACTGCCCAAGCCCCAGAGCCTTTCCACAGTCCCAGCAGGGTGCCCAGCTACTACCTGGACTCACCAGCATCTGCCATGCTTGCATGCCTGCGCTGGATGTGGCCCCGGAGAAAGGTGGCATTCATGAAGGTCTTGTCGCACAGGTGGCACTATACCGAGGAAAAGCAATAGGGAGTATGAGATTAGATCCCCTCCATCAGCCTGGGATTTCCCCTTTGTCAAAATTCCACTTCCCTTTGAACTCCTGGACTGCTTCAAAAATAAAGAATTTGAATGGCTAAGTGCATAGCTGTGTGGTAAAATTCATGCTTAGCATATGCAAGGCCTGAGGTTCAATCTTCAGCACCACAAAAAAAGAAAACAAATATGATTTACTGAGTTGGGCAGTGATGTTAATTCAAAACACTGCTGCTGCCCTGAGAAACTATGAACATTGACTGACTGATGATACTAAGGAATTTCTGTTGATTTTTCAGCGCGTGGTGATGGTGATCATGTTTTAAAGAGGGAGCCCTTGCCTTTCAGAGATATGTACTGAAATACTACAGACACAGTCATATGCCTAGTATGCTTCAAGTCAATCTAGGTGTGAAAAAGCAGGCAGGGAAATAGATGCCATACCATTGCCCATGAGTGGAGAACAGCTGGGCTAGGGAGTGTGCAAATGAAGGCTCATTCTAATACCCTCTCTACTTCTAGATATGTTTCTGTTTGTATAATAAAAATTCTTTTTTATGTACTTAGTACAGGGTCTCACTACACACATCAGACTTGTAGTGATCCTCTTATTTTCAGCCTCCCAAGTGCTACGATTACAGGTGCACACCACCACACCCAGTCTCAATCGCTATCTCAGCATGGCACACTGGGGATTGAACCCTGGTTCCCCTGCCTGCCTAAGTAAGCACTTTAATCTCCTGAACTATCTGGGCAGTCCTAAAAATTTTTATTTAAAAATACACACCAGAAGGACAATGACATAACTTGGTGGTCAAACACCTGCCTAGCATGTGTGAGGCTTTGGGTTCTAGCTCCAGCACTGCCCCCTCAAAAGATCTCAATTTCACCCCAGGGTTCAGAACTCCACAGGGAGAGGACAGCAAATAAACAGTGTCTATAAGTCGACCTCTCCCTCGTAAGGCACTGCACTTGCAGTCTGTCACAGATTTTGGGATTCAGCTCAGCACATTTTTGCTGGCTGATCAGAGTAAAAGGAATTTGGTGAAGAAGGATGCCATTCCTCACTCTCTCCTCCTGCAGGGTGGTGGCCCTGAGGACTGGAACTCAGGCTTAATAACTGTGTCAACACGCCAGCCCTGGGTTGCTTCCATTCAGACTTCATTAATGAAAGACAAAAATAAGCTTTTATCTGATTTGAATAAATAATCTGAGTTGAGCCGGGCGTGGTGGCGCACGCCTGTAATCCCAGCACTCGGGAGGCTGAGACAGGAGGATCGGTGCGAGTTCGAGACCAGCCTGGGCTACAAAAGTGAGCTCAAGGCCAGCCTGAACTGCATAGCAAGACCCTGTCTCAAAAAGAAAAAAAAAATAATAATAATAATAATAATAATCTGAGTTGTTCTGTCACTCACAGTCTAACCCTACTCCAAATGGATATAGCAAAGAAAACCTAGAGTCTGGTGATGAGCTGACTCCTAGGACAAGCCAGACCTGAGTTCCTGTGTATCCCCTGGACTTTTCAGCGAAGTTAATCAGTGAATTTCCTCCTGGAATTAACCAGGTTAGACTGCTGGGGTGATTTTGTTTTTTGTCTTTTTGGAGACAGGGTTTCACTATGCAGTTCAGGCTGGCCTTGTACTCATTTTGTAACCTAGGCTGTCCTTGAACTCAAAATAACCCTCCTGCCTCAGCCTCCAGTGCTGGAATTACAGGTGTGCATCATCATGCTTGGCTTTAAGCTGCTGTTTTATCACTAACCATTAAAGAGATACTGACTTTTAGGTCAAAAACAATATATTAATTAATATTTTATCAATTTATGCTGCATCACTGGAATTCCTTCATCCCACAGTGATGTTGAGCCATGTTATGGTTTATATCTAGTTGTCCCCCAAAAGCCTCATGCAATCACGAGGTGGGGACTTCTAGAGCTTGAGACTCGACTCATGATCCACTGGGATTATGTGTTTTAGTACTGATGTGGTTATCAGTCTGAGTATGGCTGGGATTATGGGTGTGGCCTAAGGTGGATAGGCTGAGGCAGAGAGCCTGAATGTAATATGAAGAGAGACAGAGAGACAGACTCATACTGTTGCTCTCTGCTACCCTGGTTGGTTGGTTGTTCCATTGGCTCTGTCGCCATTGTCGCTGTTCTGCCGCAATGAACTGCTGCTCTCTGCCATGTGCCTCTTTGCCTTGGAGCCAACCGAGTATGGACTGAAACATCCAGTAATTGTGAACTAAATAAACCTTTCCTTCCTTCATTTTGGGTGTCAGGTATTTGTGCCAGCAATGAGAGAAAACTAAGACAAGCCATAATAAGGATATACAGCTGGCCTTCATCCCTGGTTCCTGACACAGAGCTCCAAACACCCATGATATTTTCTGAGCAACAAGAATGATAGCTTCTTCTTTGTTCTTAGCACATGGTTCTTAATGCCAGACCTTCTGGGCTCCTTGGACTCTCAGTGGTGACAAACTCTCTTTTATATCCTTAAGTGACTGACTGATGGCTGAGAGCCCCTGGATGGCCTTAGGGTAGGAACTGATTACCAGAAAGACCAAGACAGGCCTGAAGGGTCAGAACTTCAAACCCTACCCCCTGAGCTCCAGGGAGGAGAAAGGCAAGATTTTGACTAAATCACAATAACCAATACTTAATCAATCAAGCCTGCCTAGGAGAATCTGCATTAAGGCCCCAAACAATGGGACTGAATCTGGGAATTTCCAGCATGCTGATCATGCCAAAGTGTCGGGGCCCATATACTTTGCCATGTGCACGTCTTCTGCTGAACTCTTCTGAGCTGCATCTTTTGTAATAAGCCAGAAATAGAGCATCTTGCTGAGCTCTGTGAGCTATTCTAGCAAGTTACTGAATCTGAGAACCCTATCTTGGGAACCTTCTATTTTAGTCAAGGAAGTACAGTGTTGGGAGCGAAGCTGCCTGTACCTTGGGTATCTAGGATAAGGCCACTGCCTCTCACAAGTTTGGCAGGGTCAATGTGAGAGGTGTGAGCAGCTTAGGAAGCTTATGTGTATAGTGACTTGGCTTTAGCTTGTAAGGTCAGTTTTCTCTTGTCCCCATGAAGCCACCACTTGTTTCCCATGATGCCACCAAGACATGCTCACTGTTCTGCTAATAGGTTGGACTTCCTTCCTGTCCAAGATTCTACCTTCCCTGTAAACCCTCTATGAACTTATTCATATGCTGATGATATAAATAAACTCGCTGGACATGCTGGGCAGTTCCTTTCTCCCCTCAGGAGAGAGGGCTCCACCTGACCTCAGCTTTTGCATATAGATTCCTATCTGTTTTCATCACCCACTACCCTCCCTGTGGAGTTTCAAGAACTGTACTGGCCATGGCAATACAGGAAGCCCAGGGCTTGCAATTTTGACATCTGAAGGGGAGCTAATTTTAAGTGTTTATGTGGGCCTTGGCCCTGCCTCCGGGTAAATGGTGCCAGGACTGAGTTAACTTGAAAGACACTCATTGGTTTTGAAGAACTGGTTAGTGTAGAGGGAGAAATCCACACATTTGATGTCAGAAGTTTTACAAGAAGAAATGGATTGTCTATTCACCACCAAACAAAACCTAAACCACCATGACCTGTGCTTACAGCCTAAGAGCCTGGTAACCATGATGAATTATTAAAGAGTAAATGTTCCCTACTGTATTAGTTACTTTTTCATTGCTGGAACAAAATAGCTGACAGTTACAATGTAGAAGAGGATAGGTTCATTTGGGCTCACAATTGGCCAAATCCAGCATGGGAAAATCATGGTGGAAGGGATTGACAGAGGAACACTGCTCACCCCGCACAGCCTGGAAGCAGAGGGACAAGGGAGGAGCCAGCCAAGAACACACTCTCCCAGGCACAGCCCCAGAGGCCCACTCCTCCAGCCAGACCCCATCTCCTACCAGCACATTTCAGCACCTCTATGATCCAGTCGAATTCAAAAGCTCCAGCTCTGAATTTGAGGCTTTTGGGGGACATTTTAGACCTGAACCATAGCATTAATCCACACTTTCTACAGAGAGGGACTCGAATACTCAAATGCAACCATGTACTCACTTTTCCAAAGGGAGCTTGGCTCCACTATTACCTCAACATACACTGATTCTACATACATAAATACATACACACACACACACACACACACACGCACGCACACACACCTCAACACATGCACACATGCACAGTGAGCCTGATCAGATCTCATGAGCTTTCTACCCATATACAGCATCTCTAAAATGCTCCAGACCAGTGAGAGTGGCCCAGAGCCGCCATGTGAGTGGCTCAGGGTGGTGCTGGTCAGGTGGCCTTCCAGCTGAGGTGCACAGCCCTCTGTTCTCCCCACCCTGCAAATACCGCTTACCGCATGATAGTTGTGGGCACCTGTCTGCATTAGCAGCTGCTGGAGGGTGCTGATCATCTTTCGTCGCCGGCGGCTCTCCTCCCGTACACCCTTGAGTTCATCAGCCTGGCGGCCCAGCTCCTGCTGCCCACGCTGCTGCTGGCCCAAGCTGGCCTGCAGCCGTGCCTCCAGCTGGGCGACGCTGGCACTCAGGCAATCCTGGCAGTGCAGCAGGTATTCAATGATGAGCTGTGCCAGACGTAGCACCTTGAGCAGCACTGGGTCCACAGGCTGCCCACAGCGGCTGCACACCTCCTGGTTCAAGTTGCAGAAGGTTACACCAGCGATGTTCTCCTGCAGGGTGGCCACGTCCAGCTCCTGGGCCACACGGTCCACATCCAAAGCATTAATGCGCCTCCAGTCTATGCTCTCACGGCGAGGCTGGAACTTGAAGGTGGGGAGGGTGTAGGTCTCATAGAGTGGGCTACTGAAGCCCTCAGCAGTGGTAGCTGAAGACTGCATGGGTGAGAGAAGCCCTGGGCTGACCACCGGGGTAGGGTGCCACCAAGGCCACGGCAGCCGGCCAAGGAACTGAAAGAGGACCTGAAAAGTGAGGAGAGTCCACCTTAGACCACATGGGCTGTACATCCGAAGAAGGGCAAGGCAAGGTGAGTTGCCTAGCAGCAGCTGCAGTATTTTCAATATGCGCTGACATGGCCAGAGCAGTGAAAGAGAAGGGTGGGGCTCTGCAGTCACTCAGGGATTTGGATCCTCTGCCTCAAGTAGGTCTGCCTTTAGACGTTCTGTTATTCATGAGGTTCAGAGAATTCTATTAGCAAGATGGTAGTGAGGAAGGAAGCGGGTGAAGCACTGAATCTAGAGCAGGGCATACTGTAGGTGCTCAGCGGGCCCTTTCAGGCCCCCTGCAAGACTGCCTCCAGACAACTTTGGGAGGGGGAGCTGTCAACTACATAAGTGGGTCCTTCTACAAGCCTACACTCACCTCAGGATAAAACCCAACTACTTGCCAATTAGGTGGGGTCTGTCCACCTCCTACCCAAGCACTAACAAGCCCCAACCCTGCTTAGCTTCCAAGATCAGATGAGATTGGTCACATTCAGGCTGACACAACCACAGACTCTGCTCACCTAGTGTTTACCCTAGCCATGTCTATAATTTTAAGATTCTAGTGGAACATAGGTGAACTACATTGCCCAGCTTCCCCTGCAATAAGATACAACTATGTGACTAAGTTCAGTCTGTGCAGTGTAAGGGAAATGATGTCCACCTCTGCAGGGGTTGGGGGACAGATAAGTGACCCGCCATGTTTCTGTATAGATTGTGCTCAGTCTGCAATGAGTACTTGATTGGCAGTGTGTGTGTGTGTGTGTGTGTGTGTGTGTGTGTGTAGAAACCAGGAACTCACATATGTTTGGTGTTATGGTTTATGTCTAGTTGTTCCCCAAAAGCCTCATGCAATCATGGGGTGGGGACTTTTATAAAGACTTGATTCATGAGATCCCCACTCACTGGAATTATGTGCTTTAGCACTGATGAGATTGTGGGTCTCAGTACTGCTGGTAATTATAGGTATGGCCTGAGGTGGATAGGCTAAAGCAGAAAGCCTGATGTAATATAAAGAGAGACAGGCATACACTGTTGCTCTTTACTCCCCTGGTTGTTCTGTGGCCTGTCACCATACTGTTGCTGTTCTGCCAACATGAACTGCTGCTCTCTGCCATATGCCTCTCTGCCTTGGAGCCAGCCAAGTATGAACTGAAATCTCCACAAACTCTGAGCTAAATAAACATTTCCTTCCTTCATTTTGGGTGTCAAGTATTTGTCCCAGCAATGAGAGAAGAGTAACTAAGACAGAAATTGGTACCAGAGAAGTGGGATCGTTGTTGTGCCTATACCTGACAATGTGGATTACAAGCTTTTGGGAATAGCTTAAAGGAAGAGACAAGAAAGATTCAGAGATGTTGCCTACAAGTGAAGCCCTGAAAAAGCTTTGGCTGCTCTGTAGGAGAGATTCTGGCCAGAGCTCAGATCAGAAGACTGGCTTAAAGCCTGGGTATAAAGAATGGCTTATGAGCAGAGATGGGAAATGTTTGGAGAGGTCCTCTACTTGTGAAAAGCTGGAAAAGTTTCAGCTGTTCTGTAGGGGAGATTCTGGTCAGAACTTAGACCAGAAGACTGACAGAAGGCCTGCCTATAAAGACCAGGTTGAGGAGGTTTCTGCTGGGAAAAAAGGACAGTATTGGTAGTTGGACTCCAGATGATTTGTGTTATGGCGTGGCTGAAAGTCTGTTGGAATTTTGCTCATGTCCAGAGACTTTGCCTAAAACTGAGATTAAACATGGCGGACTGATTAATCTTTCAAGAGATATTTCAAAGCAGTGAACTATTGGAGCAGTGGCGTGGTTGTTATTGGCAGCTTTTAGCCAGATTTATGTTGAAAATCAAGAGCAAAGAGTCAAGCAGGATGATTTAAAATGTGAGTTTGGCCAGAGAAGAAACACCAGGAAAGCTTTGGACTGCAAAGATGGAGCTGAGAGGATCTCCACTGCTGAGAAAGAACCAGAGAAGCAAAAGGATGGCCTGAGGGCATCACAAGAGGTGGCAGCTCTCCACCCTTTGTAGCCTCAGAGTTGCAAGGGAGAGAGATTTTGCCTTGAGAAGAAAGCCGCAGAGACCCAAGTACCAGAACGGTGACAGTGACCAAACTAGGTTCCAAAATGGCACTGGAATGGAGAATTTATTTCTGGGAATCAGGTTCAGAGTGCTCAGTGATCTAGGCCCTCGACCCCTACAACCAAGAAAGAAGGAAGCCTGGCTACTGCTCCAGCTGACAGCAACCCTTGACATCATCCACATAAGCGTATGCAGAATGCAAGAGTTCTCAGGTTAAGAAGGCTTCCACTGCAATTTCAGAAGAAGGCTTGGGAGGCCAGGCAGTGTGCCCCTGAGAGGGGAGTATGTAAAGCTGTGTGTGAGAAGACTGTTCAGTGGAAACTCCAGAAGTTTAGAAAAGCCAGGAAAGTGGATCATGCAAAGAGGGAGCAAAGCTGGCCTAAGAGAGAAGCTATGGAAACTACCACCAAGAGTGCTGTAGGGGCTGAGCCATGTATGGCCTCTGGAGCTTACAACTCAGTGCAGACTGTTTTAGATGCTACAGTTGGAGCTATGGAATTTAATGTTGACCCTGCTGGATTTTGGACATGTGTTGGTCCCAATGTTTTGTATTACCCTGTTGTTTGCAACTTTTGGAATCATAATGTTTATCTTGTGCCTGTGAATGTTGGATATGTTTAACTTTTCTATTGTACAAGGGCTCACAGTTGAGAGTTTGCCTTCGATCTTGGAGGAGACTTGGGATTTGGACTTTTCAGCAATGCTGAAACTATTGGGACTTTGGCAACACTTCCAGATAGATTAAAATGTCTTTTGGTACAAAGGGATATGTATGAGACTTTGGGGGTCAGGGGCAGAATGTTACAATTTATGTCTAGTTGTCCCCTCAAAGCCTCATGCAATCATGGGATGGAGACTTCTATAGATTGAGACTTGACTCATGAGTCACTGTGATTATATGTTTTAGTACTGATGAGATTATGAGTCTCAGTACTGCTGGGAATTATAGGTGTGGCCTGAAGCAGACAGGCTAAAGCAGAAAGCCTGATGTAATATAGAAAGAGACAGAGAGACAGACTGGAGCTGTTGCTCTCTGCTCCCCTGGTTGTTCCATTGCCTCTGTCACCATCATTGCTGTTCTGCTGCCATAAACTGCTGCTCTCTGCCATGTGCCTCTCTGCCTTGGAGCCAGCCAAGTATGAACTGAAACCTCCACAAACTCTGTGCTAAATAAACCTTTCCTTCTTTCATTTTGGGTGTCAGGTACTTGTCCCAGCAACAAGAGAAGAGTAACTAAGACACTTGGTTAGCACTCTGCCACTGAACTATACACCCTGCCTTTGGGCTTTAAAATAATAAGAAAGCCTAATAAGAAGAGTTCTAGGTTGCTGCCAAAATATTTAGATTCTACTCTCGGCCTGATTGGAAAGAAACATTGTTCTCTTTCTTTCGGTAGTAGTTTGACAATATCCAGGGAATTTAAAATGAACACTACTAGCTGAGGATGTACCTCACCGGCAGAACACTTGCCCAACCCGTGCAACACCCAGGGCTCGAGCTCTAGCACTACAATTATTCAATTTTTTAAAGTAGGTCCTTAGCTTCTCCACTGTTTGTGGGAGTGCAGACTAGTACAATCACTGCCTAAATCAGTGCAGAGATAACTCAAAAAACTAGGATTAGAGGTCCCAGTTGACTCAGTTAGTTTCCTTCTGGGTATCTTTCCAGAAGAATTAACAACATCATACCACAGCAATATATGTGCATCCATGTTTATAGCAGCACAATTTGCATTAGCCAAATCCTGGAAACAGCCCAAATGCCCGTCAACTGAGGGATAGATAAAAAGGTGGTATTTTTATACAATAGAATACTACTCAACCATAAAGAAGGATAAAGTGGAGACCTTTAAGGGTAAAGGGATGCAACTTGAGACCATGCTCATGAGTGAAATAAATTAAATTCACACCTGTAAACATCATTTTGTCTCCCTGGTGTGAGAAACTGAAAAAGTAAATAAGGCCTGAAAGACACAATAGATATTACAAAATGGGAAGAAATTTTTTTTTTTCTTTTAAAAAGAACTAGGGTGAGAAAAAGGAGAAAAGAAAGAAAAAGTTCAAATTAGTTATACTATTACTGCCTCTTAGTTCATAGAAAAGGAAAGTTTGTCCATATATCAAGTGGAGAATTTTTTATGCACGTATCTTTTTAAAAAAAATATTATTTATTGGTACAGGGTCTCACTAGACCATTCAGACTGGTAGTGATCATCCTGTTTTTGTCTCCCTAGCACTGGAATTACAGATATGCACCACAAGTCCAGTTTGGAGGCCAGCGCAGCATATAATACCAAGGATCAAACTCAGGTCCCTGCACTTGCCAGGCAGGCACTTAGACCTCTGAGCTATCTCCCCAGCCCCACCCATATCTTACATTCTGAGAACTCACTTTAAAGATAATAATATTGGACCAGCAAAATAGCACAGTGGACTACAGAGCCTGCTTAGGCAAGCTTAGACAACCACAGGGACCATGGTTTGATCCTCAGCACCACATGCCATGCCAGCCCTGCCCCTGGAATGCACTGAGCTGGCCAGAGTCTGGGCATAGTGGCACAGGCCTGCAATCCCAGCACGGGGGAGGCTGGAAGCAGGAGGATCATCACCACAAGTCCAAACTGTGTAGTAAGACCCTGCAACAGGAAAATACATAAAAAGATAATAATATGCAATGTGTTAATTATTGTATCCTCCTATCATCTTTTTTTTAAATTATTTTATTTTCTTTCTTGTTTCAGAATCTTCGTTTGTTTATTCACTCATTTTTTATGGCCGGCTCAGCCTGCCCCAAGGGCAGGGC
The DNA here is from genome assembly GCA_004027025.1 of Myocastor coypus. Lineage (NCBI taxonomy): Eukaryota > Metazoa > Chordata > Mammalia > Rodentia > Myocastoridae > Myocastor > Myocastor coypus. The sequence goes on from PVJA010002388.1 coordinate 25,372, forward strand.
TGGCACAGCATGTGGTGCCAGGGATCGAACCGTGGTCCCTGAAGCCGCCCAAGCTCCCAAGCAGGGGCTTTAGACCACTGAGCCATCCCGCCGGCCCCTCTCCTATCATCTTAAACCTTTTTTTTTACCATTTCTCCATAAAATAAAAAAATTGGCTCTTAAAAAAAAAAAAAGTAATACAATTACCTTGAAGAACCCCATATATCCACAGGCGCTCATGAAAAAGTTGTCACTGTAGTATTGTTCATAAAAACAGTATAAGAAAGCACATCAGACAGATACAAGTAGAATTTCCACACAGTGAAATATTACACAGCTATTGATTAGAATAAGATAGCTTTATAGGTACTGATTTAGAATAATCATATATATAGATAATATATATTATATATACACATATATTTGTTTCTATTTTAGTGAACTAATACAAAAAGTAACTGAAAATTTTGGTGAATGTGTAAAGCTTTTTAAAATTATAATACTTTTCTGAATTATTATAGTACAATACAGAGGGCCATCGATCCCCTTCAAAACACTTTCTGACTCCAAGCACACTTATCCCATGTTTCTTTCTGCTTTCTGAAGTACACTACAAGTCTTACATGAGTATCTTTAGAGCTGTGTGCTGTGGCTGCCTCAGTGCTGCGAACTGATTCAGTGTTTACCTTTATTCATGATCGTCTTGGCTTTGGGAAAGAGAAGACCCACAGTGCTGGATCCAGGGACTAAGAAGCCCAAGACACACGGTAATGTCTTTGCCTGCTTTTCACTGTGTACTCAGCAGTATCCTTCACCATATTTTTGGCCACTTCTCATGAAGTCACTCACAAAAGCAAGCTTTCAGAACTGCTTCAGAAAGTGGCAAAAATAGAAAGTAGAAAAATGACAAAGTGGTGAGGAGTAGCAATCCAGTCTCTCCAGATTTCAGAATCTGGACACTGGCAAATAACAATTTGACAAAGAAAGAAAAGAGAAAGATATAGATTCTCAAGAAAAGAACTGACAGGAAAATTCAAATCCACAGAGAAGTTGAAGACGCAGACTTTAATGCTCACCTCAGGATCTGTAGCACTTCCTTTTTCCTTCCTGGGTGACAAGATCTGACACCCAGAAATCCACCATGTCTATTCTCAAGATGCACACCGAGAGATCTTTGACTCTCGTGGGACCCACACTGTGGAAGTTGACCTCCACAGCTCCAAAGGTCTCTTCTGAGCTGCTGTGTCCAGTGGGGCCTCCACCGGCATCTACGAGGTTCTAGAGCTGCATGACAATGACAAGACCCACTACCTGGGTCTTGTTATTCCTATACACGATTCATTTATATATAGGTATAATTTCACAAGCGTTAACCATTTCTGGAAAGGAGATTCAAAAGCTGCCAGCAATGTCCACCTCTAGAAAATGGAAATGCAGGCTCAACAAACAACTTCTATCTCTCATTTTGTGCCTTTCTGTACTTTCAATCCTGCTTTCCCCATTATTATCACCTATTGTTTTAAAGGAAATAAACACAGAATTTGCCCCTGAGGAACTGAGAATCTGACTGAGACAACAAGAAGCATGTGTTTCCCACGTTTAATCAAGGTTGTCTAGATTGCGTGATTCAGATATGTAGGTGCAAGCAAATGCCAGAGAAGACAGATCATGCACTCCTGAGAGAGGAAGGTCTTAGAGAAGGGGTAGTCCTGGAAAGCAACAACTTGGGGAAGGGCTCCAGGCAAGGCACTTGGCCTGGCTGAGCTCTGACTTCCTCTGTGAAGGACAGTGACAGGCCAGTGCTACCTCCTTCACCAGACGTGATGAGAACTGAGGAGAGGTGGTAACACTACAGACACACTCCGGAAGTGCTACATGCAAATGTCAAGTACAAGCTTACAGTACACGCAGTGCTATTATTTCCACTTCACAAATGGGAAAGCTGGTGTCTGGAGGGGTTAAGTGGCTGGCCACAGGTACACGGATCAAAGTTAAAGGGTAGGCAAATAGCATCTGGCTTGAAGACTTGTGGACTTGGACTTACTCTTCCAAAACCCTTTTTTTGATTGGGTATCACACATTTCCCCTTCAAACTCCTAATGGCTTCATTCACTCACTCCTCCCTCACTTATAGTATGCCTACTTGGGCCCAGACGGGCATCAGGTATGAAGGCCACCCACACACGTTAAGCACACACTGCTCCTCACTCTGCAGTTCGGTGTGTTTCCCTGTATCCAATGCATAAAGTGCAAACCTCTTAGCCTGCTCTTAAGACTGCTCACAGGACAGCACAGGCCATCCCTGCACTCCCAGCTCCCATCATTTGCTTCTTGGGCACTCTTACCCCAACGTGTCCTTCAAAAATAAAACCATCCAGACCTACGCTTCCCACCGTGGCCATGAAAAGACCAACTGTCACGGATCAGATCTGAAATGTCCCCCAAAGTGCTCATGTGTTCAAGGAGGGGCTGGAAAGCTATTGGATCGTGGGGGTGCTCCACACATCTGGGGATCAGTCCACTGGATTTCAGCTATTTCTACCTTGGAGCCCGCCAACCATGGATTGCAACCTCTGAAATCATAAGCCAAAATAAACCTCTCCTTAAATTGTGGGGTCCAGGTGTTTCATCCCAGCAACAGGAAACCAGCCAATACAGAAACACTTTTCTACTGGACCCAATACATTCAGATACAAAAAGAAAAAAAGAAACAGATATGTACTCACCATGATTAACTCCAAACTGCCACCACACTGCAGGAGCCTCGAGACAGCTGCTCACAGCAAGCTGTGCCTCAGAGCAACAGCAGGTTACCAGGTACACTGTGGACAAGGGTAACTGGACACCAGCCTCCCTTCCTCCCACAGGCCATGAGCTCATCTGAGAACTTCTGCTTAACTATTTAAGCTTTGGTCTTAGATGTTGGCCAGCAGTACTCCAGGAAGAAAGAAAAACTCTCCATCTCGGGCCCGGCGGGATGGCTCAATGGTCTAAAGCGCCTGCTTGGAGAAGCTTGGGCGGCTTCAGGGACCGCGGTTCGATCCCCGGCACCACATGCTGCGCCAGCCCTGCCCTCGGGGCGGGCTGAGCCGGCCATAAAAATGAGTGAATAAACAAACAAAGGTTCTGAAACAAGAAAAAAATAATAAATAAAATGAAAATTCTTTAAAAAAAAAACTTTCCGTCTCTACCTACCCTGGCACTGCTCCTACTCCCCGACTACTCCTCCCACCCTCTTCCTTCACAGAGAAGTATTGTTTCCTTTCAAGAAAAAGTAGAGTTGTCATGACCCCTGGTATGCTGCTGTTCATTCATAACCACTCCTCTCTGCATGTTCTCCCGAAGTTGAGGTCACACTTACAGTATTGGTTGCTACAAGCCAGGGTCTCAGCCACCCCACCAAATCTTTCTCTCTGCCCCTTCCCTCTCTTGGATATTTTGACCTCACCAACCCTTCTAGGCTGATTATGCCATAAATTGTGAAACCAAGTGTTATGGTTGATACCTTGTGTCAACTTGAGAAATGTAAAGGCTTAGCTAAGTAATCCAGTAGTTTTGCTCCCTGGGGTACAAAGGATTTGCCCTGACCTTTCTAGGATGTTCTAGGATGCTGTTCATTGGGTCAACTTGAGAAGTTTAAAAGTTTAACTACATGATTCAGGGAGAGACTAGAGTACATGAATGCCATTCGCCCCCCTGTTATGGGGGTAACCTGCTCACAATGTAAGGGAGGAAAATAAGCTTGTGTGCCCCCCCAAACCCTTTTTGCTTTTACTCTTTCACTTTTGCTGTCTTGAGCAGCCTTAAAGTGTTGTCCCTGTGCCATGCCTGCCTTCTTGGGAACCAGCTGATTTGTTTGTTTGTTTGTTTGTTCTGTTTGTTTGTTTTGTTTTGATACATGGTCTCGCTCACAGATCGAACTAGTGGGAGTGACTCTTCTGTCTTCACCTCCCTAGTGCTGGGATTGCAGGCATGCACCACCACATTAAGGCATGTGCCACCATGCCTGTTCCAAGGCCAGCACAACATGTGGTACAGAGGATTGAACTCTGGACCTTAGGCTTGCCAGGCAGGTACTTAAGCCACTGAGGTATCTCCCCAACCCATGAGCTGATTATGGACTGAAGCCTCCACAAACTGTGAACTTAATAAACTTTTCCTTCCTTAATTTTGGGTGCTGATGTTTTGTCTCAGCAACAAAAGAAAATTAACCAACGTTCCAAGTTTCAGCAAATACTTGATACAATATTCCCTGAACCAGTAGTACCATCTGGAAGCTCAGAGATGCACATTCAGTGGTTCAAAATGGATAAACTAAGAAATCATGACAAAGCAAGCTCTTGGGGTGGTAGCAAAGTGGGGAATGGAACACTGTCCCCTCTGCCTGATTGGGATTGCCTGTGTAAGCATTTAAATCACTGAGCTATTCAGAAAGATAGTAACGTTAAACTCAAGTGCCTATGTTATAGGGTAATAATATCATTAAGCTTCTCCTCTGGGGGGTTAACAACTTAAGTTTGCAGACCAAAAAATTAAGAGAAAAAGAAGGGCTACAAGGATAGCCAATATTTTGATCCTAGCCCTTCAAGGTCAGTGAGGACTCAAGACATAAGAAAACCTGTACTGTAACATCCTATAATTCAATGGTGGCCCAAATTTTCTGCTCAAGGAGATTATAGCCCACAGAGGGATCAACAATATATAGTGTGCCTAAGGAGAGTCACCTAGAGAGAAAACATTCTCTCAGGCTTTCACAGAGAGCAGATTCTTCAAGCAATGGCCATGACTTATCCAAATGGCAGACACTGACAAAAGATCTATAAAATAATACACATAGTTTCAGGGTAAATCCTGAGAGGATTTGACTGATCTTGTCAGATATAAAAGTTACATGTTTTGTTATAGGTCTTGCTTTCTGTTGGTCTTGACCATTCAGTAGAAAAGTCTAGCCACAAGCTATAAAAAGTAAAGCCGGGATTGAGGATGTAGCTCAGCAGCACAACACCTGCCTAGCAAGCACAAGGCCCAGAGTTCAATTCCCGGTACCAAAAAACAAAACAGTAATAAATAAATAATAAAGCCATATTAATATGCTGAGCTGTAAAAGACTCAAGTCAACAGCTTCCGACATTGCCAGTTGTGCTGATAACCCACTACTACTATGGAATATTGGACTATGCACACAAATGCTTTCTCTTAGTTCAATGAGAAGAAAGATTTGTACTAGTAGTGTTTAGAAAAGATATCATGTCTGCATCTTGTACTCTGAGCAACTATTATGAAAACAATAATAAGTAACGTATTAATTATTGTAACTGTCCTACTAACTTGTTTTGAAACTGTCTTGTTATTTCTTTCTCATTGAAATTAATAAAATTAAAAAAAAAAACAAATTGGGGAATGCATTCATTGTTTTAAAGACACAACTACTATTGAGTTTCAGTCACTTAGAAATGGATCTTGTGCTCCTCATGGGCCAATTTCATATTCAGAATGATGTTCAAAGACTTCCATGAATTCTACAGAGTACTTTGCTAACTGCATCTCCCACTTAGCAAATGCCTACTGTCCACACCTGCATGCCTCTGTGCTGTGAATTTTACTCATAGACACTGTTTTTCAGTGCTTCCCAGAGAATGCTAGCACAATCTCAGAACAATGCTGTTATGGTTTGTGTACAGGTGTACCCCCAAAGCCTCATGCAATCATGGGGTGGCTTCTGAAGTCTGTGATTGATTATTGTGGGCGTGTTTGCTGCACCTCCCCTGGGGCAGGTGATTTGCATTTCAGTGTAAGGAAGGAAGCAGAGATAGCTGCTTGAGCTGTTGCTACCTCTCCCTGCACTCTTGCTCTTAGCTGCTTCCATGAAAGGTTGTCCTCTGACATGTGTCTCTCTGCCTTGGAGCCAGCTGAATATGGACTGAAACCTCCAGTGACTGTGAGCTAAATAAACCTTTCCTTCCTTCATTTTGAGTGTCAGGTATTTGTCCCATCAACGAGAGAAAAGTAACTAAGACAAATGACATAGGGAGTTCTATTGTTATCTAAACCACAAAGGAGCAAAGACACTTGCCCAAAGTTCAGAAGCCAGATTCAAGTGAGTTCAGACAGCCCCATCCATCCCGGGTTCTCAGTCACTGTCCTGAGCTTTCTCTGGGCCTGGGTAGTCCTCTGTCACCTGTTTCTCTCCTACTAAAGGTGAACACAGGTTGCAAAACTCTGCTCATCATAAATCCCACCTAGGCCAGAATTTACTGGCATGAGGTCCCAGGGCACAGAACATTTCTCCGACCTGTGTTGGGGTGGCTGTATATTGTTCCTTCATCCTTCTCATCAGCAAGCTATTGCTGATCCCTGCTAAGCACCATGATGGCATTCAAGTGAGAGCGACCCAGGCAAAGTCCCTGCCATTATTAATAAAAAGAGTTACTGCACAAATCAGTGTGTAGATTCCTCAAAGAACTAAATCTAGAGGTTTCATTTGACCCAACTATTCCTCTTCTTGATATCTTCCCAAAGGAATTAAAAGCATCACACCACAAGAATACATGCACATTCATTTTATAGCAGTAGAGTTTGTAATAGCTACATCTTGGAAATAGCCCAAAGGTCCATCAATCTATAAATGGATATAGATGTCATTTTTTAAATGGAGTACTAATATGTCATAAAAGATAAGCTTGCGATATGGCTAGGTAAATGGATTTACATTGAGACCACACCCTTAATTGAAGTAAAACAGAGACACGGATTTACATGTCATGTTGTTTCTCTGGTGTGAGAAACTGAAAACACAGATAAGGACCAAAGCGTATAACCGATATTGTAAAATAGGAAAAACTCATACAACTGAAGTGTCTGGCACCAGAGTTTGTTCTCCAGGAGGTCAGAAAAATATGCAAAAATTATGATCTTACAGAGTATACAAGGAAGGTAGAAGGCAGAAGAAGGTGTTGTGGGAGCACCGAGCAATAACTGCACCAACACAGTTCTCTCTCCTCTCCTCTCCTCTCCTCTCCTCTCCTCTCCTCTCCTCTTCCTTCCCCTCTCTTTCCCTCCCCTCCCCCCACTTGCTGTCTTTCTTTTTGAAACAGGGTCTCATTATGGCCTTAGACTCATTATCTACCTAAGGCTGGCCTCTAACTCACAGCAATCCTCCTGCGGGGCCTCCTGAGTGGTGAGATTACATCGGGCTTACTAGCACAGTTCAGAGTGCTTCCTATTCTCTATGCCTCTGGATCTGAATTTCCCCAAAGCCACACCATAATATTCATATCTGTTGTATCCCAGTACCTGGCCTATTTCCTAGAGTTCAGCTTATCATTGTCCTGAGCAAAAGTGTCAACATTTTAGAATATCTGCCTTAAAATTCTATTTTTGGGGAGTTTTGAAGGAATGAAGCTATGAACCACTGAGAATTAGGGTAAAGAGTAAAAAGGGAGCTAGGAGTTCTTCGGTTGGACTTCATGAAGGAAAATGCCATTCAAACACAGTAAAATGCTCGGTTTGTTGAACATCTGCATTCACAGACTAATGCCACTGTCCACTGATGAAAGCTTAGCATGCAGGGTCTGTGGTGAGTGGGCTTAGACACATCAGCGAGACAGCCCACTGCCCACAATGCCTGGTAAGATCGTGGCCTTGAGCTGGCCATGGTGGCGCACGCCTGTAATCCCAGTACTTGAGAGGCTGAGGCAGGAGGATCAATGTGAGTTTGAGACCAGCCTGGGCTACAAAAGTGAGCTGAAGGCCAGCCTGAACTACATAGTGAGACCCTGTCTCAAAAAATAAAATAAAATAAAATAAAATCGTGGCCTCAGTGCTATCAATCGCCTCCTTTGCTACTCACACTCTAAGAACACACTCTAAACACACAGCATGTGTGCCCGCAGTTATTCAGAATTTTGAATTAGAAGTCTCAGTTCCCACAGCTTCCTTCAGTGCCAAAAGTATTGTTCCGATCTCAATGTACACCAAAGGTAATTCTTACAGGCCCTAGGGTCTTGGGGTTAAAAGAGAAAACAGCTATGGAAATATCCTCTGTGCCCACTAACAGATGAATAGACAAAGAAAATGTAATACACATGCACAAAATAGATCGTTATTCAGCCGTAAAAAGAAATGAAGAAACTATGTCATTTGCAGAAAAATGGGTAGACTATGGAATCAAGTGAAATAAGCCAGCCAGAAAGTCAAACATCATGTGTCTTCTCTGATATAAAAAAAACTTAGAAAACTTCTTTTAAAAGAAATGATATGAAAGTAGAAGTGAGATTATTAGAGAAGAGGAAGGGGATAGAGAGGGGTAAATGTACTGATCAAGGTGACTGACATGCACGTATGAAGCTAATAGAACGAAACCCACTATTGAGTATAACTGATATGCACTACCTTAAGAGATAAAGAAAAACTGAAGATCCTTGTAGATGATATGAACGCCGGACCAACACCCAGGATTTGGAGGCACATTCATTTACATTGACAGGTGCTGGCCGAGGTCATTCCCAGAATATTAGCCCTGGTCTCTGGTGGTCTAGGGCTTATATGAGATAAACAAACAGGAAGTACAGGGGCAGAATGGTTTGTCAATTGGGGATTGGCTTATACAATGTGCATCATAGTGACCAGTGTCTAAGAGACAGAAGCAACCAGAACTGGAACAGAAACTATTATCTGGGCAACTAAGGAATAAGTATGCACGCTCGGGTTAGAGGAAACATTTTCTGCTCTAATGATAGCAGCTATTTATCAAGCATCTATGTGCCAGGCACTGTACCAACCTTTAAAAATGCTATTTCTACCCCACTGCTAGTTTTGTAAGGAGCTATGGTTTGCTTCATCTGACAGATGTAGATCTGAACCTCAGAGACGCCAAGGACATGCTACTACATAAATAAGGAAGCCACAATTCGAACAAGGACTGACTCCAAAGCTTTTAGATTATGCAAAACTACTTCTCAACAATTATGGTGACGGGGTGGTAGTGATATTGGTGTGTGGTGAAGATGATATAAAAATTATTTACCATTATGAAAACCAATAGTGCCTGAGATGTCTTAACCAAAGTGGAAGGACTTTACAGCAAATCACAACAGAGTCAGTGCTGCAGAATTTCAGAAGGGCTTGGCTGGCCACATTTACTTCCTGGTTGCTTCCTGCTCAGGACAGGCCGAAGACAAAGCCAATTAGAATGCCACAGGTTACCTGGAAACCACACACCCCAGAGGCAAGGACGCATGCTTTCTCCAGACTGAATTATCAGCAGAGTGCTTGTCCTACAGCTGGGGTTAGAGACACGAGATAAAGATGACTCACTGTCATTAGGAAATCTGAAACTATGTTACCAGCCTCTACATGCTTTGATGGGATCCCAGAAAACTTTCTATTCCTCATCCAACATCACAAATTCATGATCCAAAAGAATATTAGCTCTGCAATTTCAAACTCTTTCCATTGCTGAAGAATTGGTTTCTGTTTGTAACAGTCCTACACCCAATACTAAAAAAGAGAGAGAGAAAAAAAAAAAAAAGAAAGAAAGGAAAAGAAACATCTACTGCCTTTGCTTTGCACACCTTCAGTGATAGGCATTCAGCACCTCACAGTGTGGCTATCTGGCCATAAAACAGTTCCTGGAGGCCTTATGGTTCTCCTAAGACCCACCCCTACCCCTCTGAAATCTGACAGAGACAACCTACAGGAGGTTGAGCAAATACCTGCTTTTTAAAATGTAAATTGACAGCTAGACAATAGCAACACCTTACTGTCTCTTTTCTTCCTCAAGAATGAAGCCAAGAGGAGAACCTGGAGGTGCCAGTCTCCTCCGTGGTGCCAGGCAATCATTTACCAACCCGCCCTGGTTTCCAGGCTCACTGCACAGCGCCTGCCCCAGGGAACTCAGGCATGTCATTAGTGCTAGCTGTTGTGGCTACCAAGGAAACCTTCCCACAGTTTGCAAACATGCTCCGTACACACCATAGGCAAGAGAGCACTGAACCCCCAATGGAGATGGCAGGAACCCAGGGGCCGTTTAGCCCTTGGACCTCAGCCAGGATCCTGTTACTTTCCCAAGAAAGGGGTCTCCCTCGCATTCTATTCTTCCCTTTCTCCCAGGGGCTATAGCCATTCTCAGAGCTTACAAGCATCAAGAGACCTACTTCATCAGGCGCAGCACTCTCCCTTTTGGCCTCCTATTCCCAGCCAGTTTGAGACACTTTTCTTTTTATTTGTTTATTTCTGGGTGTGTGGTGCTGGGATCAATCCCAGGGCTACACTGCACATGTTAAGCACAAGCTCTGCCACTGACTAGCCATTCCAGGGCCCAGTGTGATCCTTTTAAAAGACACAGCTTATATTTTTCTCAAAAAATTGTTGCAAGTTTTTACCACATAGGACTGGGGAGGGTTAACTCAGTAGAATAAGCAAGTTCAGGGTCCTGAGCTCAATCCCTGGGACCACAAATAAATACATAAATAGTAAGTTTTACCACAAAGGGATCTTCTTTACAGTGAGGATATGCTCTCAGAGTTTTTTGGATACTAACATAAGCTATGTTACCAGCAGCAGAACTTTCCAAAAAAAAAAAAATGTTTTTTTCCTCATTTAAAAAAAAACTTTCTTAGAAATGCTGTATGTTTCTTGGTAGAGTTTCCCCATCTTCAGGCCTGGGCCAAGGCCCTAACTGGGGTTGCCAGCCACATGAGAGGTGGCACTACAGATGCTGAGCCCTGCTGTCCAGGACCTGCCCTGCTTGTAGGGGGTCCACAAGGAACTTCTGGACAGCCTCCAAGTTGTCCCCTTCCCTGCTCCATTCTGAGTTGAGCTACAAAGCTTTTGACTAAATTACAACTCCATTCTAGAACCAACAGGTGCTCTGCAGAATTTGTTTCAAAACTGAGATAAACAACTTTAGGGGGCCATTTATCCATCCACGTGGTATCCCAAAATACTTCCAGATAAAGGAAATGTCCCATCCAGCTCCTGGTGCTGAGAGACAGGCGGCCCCTGGACCCGAGGCCCAGCCTTCTCTAAGCAGCCTGAGTCTCTGAGGCCAGTTCCCCCATCCCGAGGCAGGGGGAAGACAGGCTTCAAGGACCATGACAAAGAAAGACTACTCACTGTGTGTGCTGACCGCAATGGGGAAGGAGCACACCGCCCGCTCTCCGGACCTCTCTCCAAATTCCTGCTAGAGAAAGACTTCAGGAGACAAGCAAGGAATATCCTCCGTCTCCGAGGACCTTGCCCTGGACTCGGTAGGTCCTCTGTGGACTTTTAGCTACAGTCACTTCAAACCGAAAACACTGTCGTGGCCTCTTGCTCAGCTCCAGCTCAGAAGTGGCTCGCCGTGGAGCTAGAGATGCCAATGCGTTTGTTGAAAAGTAATCTTATTACTAAAAGCTCTCTTTTTAACCTACAGAATTTAGATCTGTAGGCCCTCTAGGTCACTTTCTCAGAAAGTAAAGCTCCAAGGCCATCCTGCCTGGGCATCCAGCCTTGGGGGACCAGTGGTCCGCTCCGCGCCTCCGTGCCCTCGCAGCGAGCCAGGCACCGGGCCGGGCCGAGCCGAGCCGCTAAGGTTTCACCCCCGCCGCCAGCCGGATGTGCCCAAAGCCCCGCTGCCCTCCTGCTCCCGCCCCCACCCCAAACTGCATTCCTAGCATAGTTTCCCCCAGCAGCAGGGCTCACCGTGGGGTCACCGGGAGTTGGGGGCAGCGACCCGGTGGGGTCGAGAAGGCTCCCCGCCTCTCCCGGTCCTGCCCGCCTCCCGACTTGCTCCAGCGCCCACACAACTCGGGCCGCCCCGAGAATCTTGCGGGGGGAGCGAACCCGCAGGGTGCGGTCTCCCTCTGGGGGTCTCAGGTGCCTCGGGCTCCCCTCCCGGGACAGCGGTTCCACCCTCTAGGCGGAGAGGTGGAGCCTCCTCCCCGGAGCCCCTGGGACCAGCTATTTTTAAATCGGTAACGGGTCGGGAAGGAGGGAATGCAACGTTTGATCTGTAAAAGAAAATCCATGATCCCAGGAAACAGTTCCCCGGCCTGTCGGGGTGACACTCGGGGCGGCTGGACCTGCCCCCGGCCCCCACCCGCACATACTGCACTCTGCGGGGGGTCCAACTGCCCACCCAGGGTGACAGCGGCAGCTGCCCTCCTCCCCCGTCTCCTGCAGCAGGCAGCCCTGCCACGCGCCCAAAACTGCTGAGAACTTCCTGGACTTTGCCTAGAAACCAGTTTAGAAAAGTCTTTGGCCTGGACTCTAGTCTCTACTGTGAGCAGCCGCTTTCGTGGCTGTTTCCTGCCTCACCTCGGGGCACTCAGCGCGGTTTGCTGAGGGACACTCCTTTTCTCTCTAGTAATACTCCATCTCTTCGTCCTTCTTTTGCTCAGACTCATAATAAGGAAAACGTTTAGTTTTGTTTCGTTCTGTTTTGCTTCTCCTCCCACCACCACCTCAATCTGCCAAGCCCTGCATCACAGGCCACCCTAAGCAGCAGTGTCTGGGAATAAGTGTTGGCGAGGAGGTGGAAAAACGAAAGTTGCATGCCTTGCCTTGTCGGTGGGAATGCAAAATGGTGCAGCCGCTGTGAGAACAGAATGCTGGCTTCTCAGAAAAGTAAAAGCAGCTTCAGCAGCTTATGAGCAGACATTCATTCCTCTCTTTTCTGGAGGCTGAGAGGTCCAAGATAAAGCCCCCAGGAAATGCAGGATCTGGTGAAGGCCTGTTTCCTGCTAGACTCACTGGTGGCCGACTGTGTCCTCACAGAGTGAAGGGGTCTAGGTGGCTCTCTGGGGTCTCTTCTACTAAGCTGAACCCAGTGATGAGGGTTCTGCCCTCCTGGCCTAATAACCAGTAAAAGGCCCCAACCCTAATTCCATAAACCTGGAGCCCTGGATTCAACCCTATTTGGGAGGAACATAAACTCTCAGACCAAAACAAAATATTGTACTGCTGTGGTTTGGGTAAGTATGCCTCAAAGGTCTAGGTGGTAAAGGCCTGGTCTGAAGCGTGGTGCTGTTGGGAGGAAATAGAACCAAAGCTGGGTCCCCCCAGCAGGCACCAGCAGGCTGTCCAGCAGGAAGTGCTACCAGACCTCCAGGGAAGGTGTCCCCAGGCTTGCAGTACTATGCGAGCTCCACCCCCTGTCAGATCAGAGTGGTTAGTTGCTCATAGGAAGTACACTCTACTGCCCAAGGGTGTGTACAGTGGGAGCTAAGGTTATGATTCTATGTGGGAAGTATAACCATTATGTACCAGAGACACATATTAATAAGAGGGATTTTTTTTTAATCCCCCACACACAGAATTTTTTTTTTCCCCAGAAAACAGATCCTTGGTGGTAAAAAGGTTGGGACTCCCCACTAAGAGTAGGACCTGGTAAGGGTTTTAGGTCACTGGAGAATATGACCTTGGAAATAGTAGGTACTTCCTTTTCCTCTCTCCTTCCCTGCCAGAAGGAAAGCAGTTTTGCTCTGACACACTCCTGCACCATCTATGCTATCCTGAGCCCAAAACAATGGAGCTAGCCTCTAAAACCTTTTCTCTTTATGAGTTGGTATTCACAGGGCTTTGTTATGGTGACAGAGAACAAACACATGCTGAGTGAAATAGGCCAGTCACAAGTGAAAATGTATACTTTGTTTCTATTTACATGAGATATCTAGAAATAGATGAAGTCCTAGAGATAGGAAGTAGACTAGTGATTATCAGAGACTCTGGGGAAATACAAATTTACTGTTTAATGGAAATGTTTAAAAATGATCAAGAAAAAAGAAAAGTGATCAAGAAGCTCCAGACATGCAGTAGTGGTGGCTACACACCTACATGAGTGTGCTGAGTGCCCCTCCACTGCACACTCAAGTGGCTAAAGTGGCAAATTTTATGATATGTACACTTTAGTTTATTTTTTAATGTATTTGGTTGTTGCAGGGTCTCACTATGCAGCTCCAAGTCCTGGTGATCATCCTGCTTTCAGCCTCCCCAGCTCTGGGATTACAGGCCTGTGCTACCATGCCTGGACTCTGGTCAGCTCAGCTAGCCCTAGGGACTGGTCAGGGTGGGTCTGGCAAAGCACATAGTGCCAGAGATTGAACTGCAGTCCCTGAGCTTGCCTAAGCTTTCCTAAGCATGGGCTTTAGTTGGCTGAGCTATCATGCCAGGCCCTGCTGTGTATATTTTAGCACAACTTTTTGGTGCTACATCCCCATCCTTTATTTACATTTTTAAAAAATGATGTGGCATTTTTTTTAAATTTATTTATTTATTTATTTTTCTTGTTTCAGAACCTTTATTTGTTTATTCACTCGTTTTTATGGCTGGCTCAGCCCGCCCCAAGGGCAGGGCTGGTGCAGCATGTGGTGCCGGGAATCAAACCGAGGTCCCTGAAGCCGCCCAATCTTTCCCAAGCAGGCGCTTTAGACCACTGAGCCATCCCTCTGGGCCCCTGATGTGGCATTTTTATAAAATAGAATATTACTCAGCTATAAGGAATGATAAACTAGAAGACTTCATATATAAATGGATATATCTTGAATACTCATAAGTGAAATAAACCAGACCTACATGTGCAAACATTGTATAGTCTCCCTAGTGTAAGGACTCAAAAGAAGAAATAAATAAAGAAATAAATTTTGGGTGGTACCAGGAATCAACCTCAGGATCTTGCGTTTTCTGCATTCTCAACCCCTATAATTTTTTTTAGAAGAGTGACTTAAATACAAAATGCATTTGGAAGAGTTAAAAAAAATTAATG
>PVJA010002388.1:40193-107966 GCA_004027025.1 Myocastor coypus
TTTTTTTTTTTTTTTTTTTTTTTTTTTTTTTTTTTTTTTTTTTTTTTTTTTTTTTTTTTTCTATCTTTGTATCTGCTATTTTTACTCTTTAAAATAAAAAATAAAAAATGGGTAGAATGGGACCAGAACCAAATAAGGATCTCTGTAAATCACCTCTGATGTTTCTCCCCACTTCTCCTAGTCAGGAACCTTTCACTGGGTGGCAGAGAAATATCCAGGCTTTGGAGACACAGGTATACCTACCTTCCTTATTCCAAGATATATGACTGCAAAAGATCGCTTACCTCTCTAAGCTCCAGTTTTGTTATCTGTAAAGCAGGAAAAATAAGCTGGATATGGGGACACATATTAGTAATCCCAGCACTTTAAGAGGTAAGGATCACAACTTCAAGTCCAATCTGGCAATTTAGCAACTTACAAAATGGGAAGGAAAAAAAAAAGAAAAAGGATCAGGGTAATATAGGGGAAAAATGAAACTCCCAATTTAAAAGTACCTGGGACTAGTTTATGTTCTCTAAAACTAAAGAATGAATTGTAGGAACAAATGGAGGTTATGAGCAGAATAGATTTGTTGGGGAGAAAGAAAGCTGTCTGAGAGAGGGACAGGAGGGGTCCCCCCAAATGGGTGGTCCCAGGAATCTGTCTCTTCTAGGGACTTTTATAGAGGAAAACCACGCGGTGAGGCAGGTCTAAGGTGATGGAGAACACAGGAACTCGCTTAGGTCGACATGAAGTGGGTCAAAACTGTGGTCAACCAGTGAGGTTACAAGCACCACTGCTCAGGTAAAACTGATTAAATGGGGAAATGAGTCACATAGCAAGCAGTCAAGAATACCGAACAAAGTCTCTTCCTGTTGAGCTTGGGCTAGAAGCCCAAGGCTCTTTCAAGGTGATTGATACTTATTTAGCATATCAATCCCTGATGCCCATCCTTGGGGAAGTATGTGGCTGCATTATTTACTCTTGTCTTGAGATCTAGCCCATGCAGAGGAGTGCCTACCTATAGTTATAAAGTCACCTTGTCTTCTATGTCATCCTTGGGGACCTGGCCCTATCTACCTGCCTATAATATTTCTATCTAATTTAGCTACTTACAACATTCCCCTCTCAGAAAAAGTAACCCGAACTGCTGTGAGGGAACCATGGGCGATGGCCACTCTGGCTTCTTCAGGGTGAAAGGGGTTGTAGTTGTTGATCAGCAGTCAGGGATAGATGCCAGGTATTTTCATCTTGGGTAGACATATAACTTTGAGTCTGAAGGAGACAAAGCCAAACAAACAATTAAGTATGCATGGACCAAATAATAAGATCAACAGGATAATTATGAATACAGTCAACAACAATTTTCGCCAAGAGGACCCAAAAATGGCTTCCCATAAAGATAAGGTCCAGGGAAATTTAGAGTATGACATATCATTAATTTGCTGCCTAACGGCTTCTGAAACATTAGCAGAAGGATCAGGAATGCACACACAGCATTCAGCTTTTATAATTGCACAAGTACCTCCCTATGCAGCTGTTACGATGTCTAATGCCATCCAATTTTGGAGGACAGCCTGTCTCATCAACCTTACTTCTTCACTTAAGAGAGAGAGAGACCATCCACAGTGTCATTTCAGGCCCACTGAGTATAGTTAGTTAAGGCCTCAGTGTGCTGCATGATATCTTCTAGTTCTAGAGAAGGGATAAAGATAGAGGCCAAGTGATCATACCAGTGAAACATGCTTCTGGACCACCAATGTTGTAGGTGGAGTAAATTTGCAGGTTTGTTGATACTTTTGACACTCCTGCCTTGTAACCAGGCAGACCCTAATGTGCATCTCCCTATCCATCCAGGGGGGGCATCCAGGGCCACAAATTGGTCCCAGAAGATCAATGAGTGCCACTGGGAGCTTCCCATCTAATTCCAGGGTTACAGAGCCAGTCTGTTGCAAGTCTTCAGCCTGTAAAGTTATTGTGTGTATACATTATTCTAGGGGTGTCAGTCCCAAGTATTTAGTGGCGTTAGGCCAATGAGAAAAGGAATGACTCTTTTTGTTCCCAACATAAGGGGGCCCTTCTGCTGAGGTGTCCTATGATGAGGGTTAACCACAGATAATCACCCCATATTTGAAAATAACCATCTTGATATCTATGGCTGTTGGTCCTAAGGGTAGGAGCCTTACTTTTGGTTAATAGGGCCTTCACTAATGCTTGTAGAGAGGCTTTAGTGACATTGGAGGAAAAATTTCAATTATGTCCAAGATCACCAATAGTATAATTTATAGGCTACTCAATTACTTTGTAATGGTGGGCGAAGCTATAAACTAATGAAATCTTTCACATCTCATTAATAGAGTCTTGCAGTTTATTCCAATCATCTCCTTGAAGTGGGGATACCCACCAAGGGAGTCCTAATGTACTTGACAAAGGTAATAAACCACATATCCAACAAGAGGTTTAGTGTAATGATTCTGAATATCCTGTGCTCATCTTAAAAAGGAATTGCACTCTCCTCTAGGTGGCAAAGCTATCAGTAAAAGGACTAATAGCATCATCTCTTATCTGAGGACTTTTGTTTTTTCTTGAACAAGAATGTTAAGTCCTCTGTGGGCTTGGAGGAGTATTCAGATCGTTGTTCACTTCCAGTGACAATCTCTGGTTCCCAGAGTTTGATTCTGGTGTGATGTGCCCAAGAGTCCTGCCCAGTTGTCTTGACAGCTGAAGCTGTGGACAGGATCACTGTGTATGGCTCCTCCCAAGTAGGTCATAGGGAAGCAGAAGATGAGGGAAGAGACTTTACCAGTTCTAAATCACCAGGGTGGAATATGGGATTTTCCTTTTCTTTGGGCTGAGCTTTCGTGAGCTGTGGAAGAGTTCCCTGAAATTTAGCCAATGAGGTAACATCTCTTATCAAGGCATCAGTTTCCTTATCAAAGAGAAAATTGTCAATGAAAAAAGGACGTCCATAAAGCATTTCAAATGGACCAAGGCCTAGAAATTGAGGAGTGCTTCTTATTTTAATCAAAGATAAAGGCAATAAGTGGGGTCACTGTAGATGGGTCTCTTGAGCCATTTTACGAAGATGTCTCTTTAGGATCTCATTTACCTTTTCTGCCTTTCCTGATGACTGCAATGATAGCAAATACCCAGTGCTTAAGGACATTTAGTATGATGGTTGTTTTAAAGGAAGGCCCATTATTACTCTGTAAGCTCCTAGGAAGTCCAGATCTAGGGGTGATTTCTGAGACTAAGACTTTTACTACCTCTTGTGCCTTTTCTGTTCTGCAAGGGAAGGCCTCAACCTAGTTTGTAAAAGTATCTACCCAAATCAATAAGCACTGAAGTCCCTTACTGCTTGGCACATAAGTAAAATCAAGCTGCCTGTCTTCACCAGGGTCTTTACCATGTCTCTGTATACCTGGAGGAACTGTGGTTCAGTTAAGAGGTTTGTTCTTTTGACAGAGCTCACAAGTTGTACTTATCTGCTGTATTGTCTGGGAAAGCCCTTTTCCTATAAATACTTTTGAGGCCATCTGCTGGGCCTTGTCTCTCCCCAGATGAGAGATCTGGTGCAAAGATTTAATAATTTTCCATTGACTAGCACCAAGAAAGAACAATTTGCCTTTACCCAATTGTAAGCATTCAGAGGGAAGGAATTGACACCCATGGGAGAAAGCCCATTCTATTTTTGACTAGGAATACTTGGATTGTGGATGATCAAGGGGACATTCCCAGATCATAGAAGCCTGAAGGAAGGGCCCTCACGCGGCCTCTTTTGCTGCTGCATCAGCTAGTTGATTACCTTGAGATACTTCATCAGTTCCCTTCTGGCACCCTCAACAGTGAATTACTTTGGTAGGCATACAGACAAAAAACAAAAAGATCATCTATCTTCTTATGATACTTTATGAGAGATCCATTGGCTGTTAGGTAATTTCTTTCTTTGCATATAGCTGCATGAGTATATAATACCGGGAAAGCATATCCTGAGCCAGTATAAATGTTGACCTTTTGTCCTTTGCCAAGTTGTAGGGCTCTGGTCAGAGCTATGCGCTCTGCTAGCTGAGCACTAGTCCTAGGTGCAAGTGAAGAACTCTCAAGAATCTGATGCAGAGTTACCAAAGCACTTTTCTTGTCCCATTTTCCATGAAGGAGTTGCCATCACAGAAAAGGTTGGTAAGGGGGTGTATCTAACAAATCTTCTCTGGCTGCATATGTATGGAGAATTACCTCTTTTCAGGCATGTCTGTCAACTTTAATTTCTTCTTTTTCTGGCAAAAAGGTGGCAGGGCTTAAGGAGGAACATGTCTTTATTTGAATAGCTGGTCCTTATAAAAGTACAGCCTGGTATTTAGGAAGTCAATTACCTGATAGCCACAGACTCCGCTTAGAAAAAAGAAGTCCTGCCACATTGTGAGGTGTATATACAGTGAGATATTTGCCTAAAGTCAACTTGGATGCCTCTGGCACTAAGAGAGCTACAACTGCCATAGCTCTAAGGAGAGCAGAACACCCTTTTGTGGCAATGTCTAATTCATGACTCACATATATCATACAGGCTGTTGAGTGGTGCTGTGTGAGAACTCCCAAAGCCAAATCTCACCTCTCATTAACGTATAAGTTGAAATGGTGTCCAGTGGGTAGGCTTAGGGCTGGGGCATTTAGAAGGGCCTGTCCGAGCTTTGGGAATGCAGCCTTGTAGTCAGGTTCCCAGGTTAAAATAGGGGTATCTGCCTTTTGGGTCTGCTTTATAAGTTGACAGAGGAGTCACTCAATTTTCCCATATCCTGCTATCCAAAGGTGACAAAAGCCTGTAATTCCTAAGAATCCCCTTAGTTGTTTTAGGGTGTTGGGCTGTAGATAGGTAACAATTGGATTAATTGCTTCTTTCCCCAGATTTCATTTCACTTGGATATGTTGAGGCCTAAGTATTTTACTTCAATACCGTGAAATTGTGCTTTAGATTTTGAGACCTTATAACCTCTGTCTCCTAGGAAATTTAGCAAAACACTAGTACCTCGACTACGGAGTTCCTCTGAGGAGGCACATACAAGTATATCGTCTATATATTGTAAAACTGTGACCTGGGAGAATGTAAAACATTCCAAGTCATGGGAACGTATCTGTCTAAAAAGATGTGGACTATCTCTAAACTCTTGTGGAAGCACAGTCCAAATTAATTGAGAGGCCTAGTCATAAGGATTTGCAAAAGCAAAAAGAAACTGGGAATTTGTATGTAAAGGAATAGAAAAGAAAGCATCTTTTAAATTTAATACTGAAAACAAACTGGCATCTTCTGGCATCTGAGACAGGACTGTATATGGGTTAGGTACCATGAGGCAAATGGGCACTACCACCTCATTTATCAACCTAAGGTCCTGTACTTACCTCCATTCCCCATTGGGTTTTTGAATTCTCAAAATTGAAGTATTGCATGGGCTATTCCAGGGCTCAAGTAATCTCTGTGCCCTACGTTATCAATTATAGGCAATAATCCTTTCTTCACTTGAGGTCTTAGAGGATATTGTCTCTGGTTAGGAAAAACAGTAGAATCTTTGAGATGTATTTATACTGGAGCAGCTCTTATTGTTCTATCTATTTTGTCTTTAGTTGTGTTGTCCATAATTGAGGATTTATTTCTATTAGGGGGAAGACAGCATACCTGACCTGGGTGCATATATATCACTGTATTTAGGAAAGATAAAATGTCTCTCCCCACAAGAGGAATTAGGCTTTCAGGCATGATCAAAAAGGAATGTGTGAAAAAAAATCTGTCCCAGTTACAGCCTAAGAATTGTGAAAAATATCGAATTACGTCCTCTCCAGTGAGGTATGATGGCTAGAAGGAAAGCCAGGATTGAAAAGAAGAACTGAGAAGCATGCACCTGTGTCCAGCAATAGGCTGGTTTCTTTTCCCTCTATAGTCATGATTACCCAGGGTTCCTCCATGGGAATGACAGTCCAGCCAGAGGGAGAGGACAATGAGTGCCCGGGGCCCTTCAGTCCTGCTGAACCAATTGGGTCTGAACCCTGAGGCCTTCGCTTCAGAGGGCAGTCCAACCGCCAGTGGTCACCTTTGCAGTTAGAGCATGGCCCAAGGGGCTTTTGATGGCAATCCCTCTTACAGTGGCCTGGTTGGTAGCACCAGTAACAGATGAGATAATCCCTGAGTTCTTCTCGAAGCTCCAAGAATCAGAATTAGGGTTTGCTTCTCTTAATGCTGTAATAAAGGTAACTGCTCTTTCACGGTCTCTGTTTTCTCTCTTTGGCTTCCTTCGCATTACAGTTACAGAATACTGAGAAGGAAACTCTTACTAAAGTATCAAGTAAGCTACCTAGAGCAAGAGCAAAGGCCATCTTTTGTAGCTTTTTTCTAATATCAGAGTTTGACTATATAATGAACTTATCTTTAAGAATAATTTGTCCCTCTACTGAATTAGGGTCTAGAGAGGTATGTTTTATTAAAGCCTCTTATAATTGATCTAAGAAAGCGGAGAGTGTTCTTTCTTTTCTTGTTAAATTGCTGATAGTTTGGAATAATTGGATGGCTTAGTTCTTACCTTTCTTAGGCCTTCAAGAACACATGTCTGAAAGTGTCTCCTATTCCAGTCTTCTATATCGTTGCTAGGCCAGTAGGGATCTTGGATAGGGATTCCTTGGGCTCCAGTGGGAACAGATGGTTCACCTGGCTGTCTATCTTCTGGTCTTCAAAAATTAATAATATGATATTCATCTCCGAATGCAATAGCAGCTTGCATTAGAAATCAATTTTTATTAGAAGTCAAAGTTTGATTTAAGAGTAACATCACATCTTTCTAATCTAGTTCACAAGTCTGAGTGAGGCCTTTAAAGACCTCAATATACTCATCAGGATCATCTAAAAATTTACCAAGATCTGACTTTATCTGTTTTAGATCACTAAGTGAAAAAGGTACATGAACTCTGGAAGCTCCAAATTGTCTACTTACTTCTTATAAATGATATTGTCCTCGAGCAGCTTGCCTAAACCTAGCTAAGGATGATTATGTCCCTGCAGAGGATTGGATTTCAGCTAGTCTAGAAGGCTAGACTCTAGACTATAAGGGCAATCAGGGGAAACCGTACTTATTGTGATGGTAGGCAAAACTGTGATTAAGGTGGTCTTGCCCTCTGGCTCCAAAGGTTGGAGGGAAGTCTCAGGCTCTGGGGTAGCAGAGGATTTAGGATCCTGAGGACTCTGGCCTTCCTGTGGCTCATGCCTACATTGTAAAACTAAATGAGGCCTATTTCTTCACGCAAAAAAAATTTGAACATAAGACATTTCTGACCATTTTTCTTCTTTTTTTTCAATATTCTTCTAGTTGTAAAATAGTGTCACAATTGATACTACCCTCTGCATTTCATTTTGGCTCTAGGGGGAACACAGGCCATGCACATGTGCAGAAAAATATTGAATGACTCTTTTTCAGAGTGTATAGATCAAACATCTTCCAGTGCATAATGATACACTCTAAAGGAGTAAGAGACTTTGACGGTGAAATTCCCATATGGAATGCAAAAAGAGAGAGTTCTAGACATCTCCATGTTACCTCTAACTGATTCCCCCGCAAGGCGTCCCATGAGTAGACCACTCCAGAGCAGGTAGACACTCAAGGAAAAAGGAGAGACAAGCTCTAACCAGCACATACACCCTCAAATTGGTGCGTGATTTTTGTCTTGGAAGAATCTCATGAACTGTGCAAACTGTGTATTTATTCCTATTGAATATTCGTGAATATGTTACAATAAGATTGGTGACAGTAATATCTACATGAAGAAGCATAACTGTTCATAAAATGGTGAGTAGGAAGTAGAGCACATTTCCTACTGCTCTGTAAAACAGATCAACTTTGGAGATAGACAAAAAAGACAATTGACTGGAAGAATCTTGCCCTGGGCCCTAGGGCAAAGAAATCTTTAAAACAATTGTGTTCTTCCATCTAGTCTTTCCTATTAAGTCTACAGGGCAGCCTTTCCTATTAAGTCTTTGAAACTCACAGGTAAAAATTGCACTTATCATCTAGCAATCACATTTTACATATTGGCAAAAACACTTTACTTTAAAGCTGACAAAAATCTCTTTTACTCTTAGTTAACGTGTAAGGTACAGATGTAAATTATCCCCAATAACCACTACAAGATGTAAACTATTGCAAGCTGCCTCAGCCTAATTTCTGAAGGAGTAACTCATTAAGTTTTTCTCTCAAAATACTCAGGTAGAATTCTTAGTTTACTAGCAAAAAGAGAGAAATAAGTATATAGACAAGGAAATTTTTCTGTGGTCAAGAGCCAGTTTCCACCAAGGAACCTTTGGGCATCCACCAGAGAGTAGCCCTGGCCATCACTCCTCAGGTGTTCTTAGTTCTGCTGGCCCACACAGCCAGAGATGTCACCAGAAAGGAATGCAGCGGTTTCTCTGGTCAGTATTCCATCAGTCATAGGCTTCAATGGAGATTCACCAAAGAACAGCTGGGAAAATCTGTCCTCTGCTTTAAAGAGTGGCAGCTGCTCTAGGAACATTTACCAGATGGCAGAGTAATCACTGTTTGTCCAAATTGTATAAGGGATAGCTGAAAGCTTGATCAAGATTCCTAACACTTTACAGTAAAGGTTTTTAAGTCTACAACTTATCTCTTACACACTTAAATGATATCTAGACCTAGGAGAAAAGGTTGGAAGTCTTCCCTCACACTAAATATGTTTTGGTCCCATAATTGTTTTGCTTTTGGAGGTAGCTTCTTCTGGCATCACCCAGAAGTAGATTCTCCCCAGTGTATCTCAGGTTTAGCCTCCTGAAGGAGACCTGCCCAGAACACTAAGCCAGAACATGGCTTTTATATGTGTCTGGGACAGGCATAGTCATCTTTGTCTCATCTGAACCAGAGACGGGGGTATGTTTCCTTTTTAAAATGACTTCCCTGTCTTCAGTGTTAACAAACACTCATTTTCGAAGGGCTTCACTTAGTTGGAACAATCTATATCATTTTCTTTCTCTGTTTTTTTTTTTTTTTTTTTTGCATTTTAGGGAAGGGTCTACAACTTTCTAATGCTGTGACCCCGCAATACAGTTCCTCATGTTGCAGTGACCCCCAACCAAAAAATAATTTTGGTGGCTACTTTAAAACTGTAGTTTTGCTACAGTTATGATTCGGAACGGCTTTAGGCGACCCCTATGTTTTGGTCCTTCGATCCCTGCCGAGGTCACGACCCACAGGTTGAGAACCGCTGGTCTACAGGGTATTTAGGGTCTCACTACTAGATTGAATTTGTAGTGATCCCCCTGTTTACAGCCTCCCAAGAGATGGGATGACAGGGGTGTGGAACCACGCCCCAGTCTCAATTCCTGTCCGAGTGCACCCAGGGTGCGGGGCCAGCTCAGCAGGCTCGGGAATCGAATCCCTGGCCTCTGTGCCTGCTTACACGTGCTTTAATCCACTGAGCTATTTAGGCAGCCCTATATTGTGCTCCTAATTTTTACATGCCTCTAAGAAGGAAATTATAGAGAGGTAGGAAAATTAGGAGCAAGGTCAAAGAAATGAAACTGAAGCTGAGCAGGCCTGACATTTCCTCTAGTACGTACAGTGGGATCAGAACCAGTCTATTTCAATGAAACCTGTCCCCCAAGTCTTTAAGAACAGTTGCTGACCTACTGTCATTCAGTTGGCAAAAGGAGTCCCATGTTTCATTGACAGGCATGTTTATTTTCTAAGTCTGAGCCAGGCTTAAAAGTCCCATTTTACAGAAGTTTACATAAAGTCCACTAGGAGGCTTACTAAAGTTAACTTTCTCTAGTACTGTTGTCTAAGCAAGGAATACCAGGACATTCAACATCTGGTTCAAATGCAACATATATGAGTTCACAAAAGTCATAAAATGTCCCATTAAAGAAATATCGTCACCTTATATCATGTCCATGTTTTAACTTAGATTTACCAGCAACATTTTGACCAACATTGTAACAAAACCATGTAAGAGACAAAGCATAAGCAATCGTAAGCAATTTCAACCAAACTATATGAGACAACAAAATATGAGAATTATGAGCAATGGGCAAGGACATCAACATTTGAAGCATAAAATTTATTACCTAAACTAGCCCCAATTCAGAATTTTATGAAAGAAAAGCAAACTTGTACCTCCATCCAATGATCTCAGTGGAAGCTCCAAATGATACAGGGAAAAACAAAATTTCCGACCTGAAAGGTACCTGGACAAGCTTATGTTCTCTAAAACCAAGGAATGAATTTTAGGAACAAGTGGAGGTTAAGAGCAGAATATTTATGGAGAGAAAGAAAGCTTTGGTCTGAGAGAAGGGACAGAAGGGGGACCCAAGTGGGTTGCCCTGGGAAGTTGCTTTCTCTGGGAGTTTTATAGAGCAAAATCATGTGGCAAGGCAGGTCGGAGGTGAAAGCCATGGGAACTCACTTAGGTGGACATGAGGTGGGGCAAAACTGTGGTCAACCAATGAGATTGCAAGCACCATGGCTCAGGTAAAATTAAGGTTGGGAGCAATGGGAAAGCAAGTCCCATAGTAAGCGGGCAAGAATACCACCTGCTGGGCTTGGGCTCATGACTCTTCCAGGCTCTGTTAAGGTGATTGATATTTATTTAGCATATCAATCCCTGATGTCCACCCTTAGGGAAGTATATGTCTGCATTTGTTTGCTCTTGTCTTGGAGGAGAGTCTGTCTATAGTTGTAAAGTCACTTTGACTTCCATCTCATCCTTGAGGGCCTGGCCCTCTCTAACTGCCTATAATATTTCTATCTAATTTAGCTACCTACAACAAGGGGACATAGTTCAGTGCAAAGATCCTTAAAAAGTGAAAAGGAAAACAGACTCTACCTAGAATAGCAGTCATGATAATCAAATTACCTCAGGTATTACCCACACTCAGCTGAAGTCTGGGCACCCAGTGATGTCACCTTTATACTTCACAATGTCTATAAAATCACTTGAGTATTAGCTTCCCATTCTCTTCCTATGGAACCCCTAAAGGTTACAGAAAGAATCTATCCTGGCTACTTTCTCATCACTGGAACAAAACACCCAACAACCACAACTTTAGAAAGATGTTTATTTTGACTCTTGGTTTTTAGAAGTTTCAGTCCATAGTGAGTTGGCCCCAAGGCAAGAAAGGCACGGTGGGCGAGTGTGGCAGAGGAAGACTGTTTGCCACGTGGCAGCCAGGAAGCCGATGGAGAAGACAGTGGTAGGAGGGAAATAAACCCTTCTAAGTCATGCCCACAGTGAGCCACCTCTTCCATGTAGGACCTGCCTTCTAAAAGCACATTCAACTGTGAACTCATCAGTGATTAACCCATTTGTAAGGACAGCACCCTGTGTTTTAATCACCCATCAAAAGCCACACCTCTGAACACAAGAGTTTTGGTGGGCATTCTACATCTAAACCACAACAGTATCTCAGAGGGTGTCTTTGTACATGTTTCTGTGTATTACTAAAATAGGGAGAAAAACTGATCCCAAGTTTTTTATATAGTGGAAAAATGAAACTTCCAACCTAAAAAGTACCTGAGATGAGTTCATGTTCTCTAAAACTGAAGAATGAATTTTAGGAACAAACAGAGGTTATGAGCAGAATATATTTATCGGGGAAAGAAAGCCCTTGTCTGAGAGAGGGACAGAAGGGAGGTCCAAGCAGGTCGTCCCTGGGAAGCTGTCTCTTCCAGTGACTTTTATAGAGGAAAACCACGTGGTGAGGTGGGTCTAAGGTGGAAAAGACATGAGAACGCACTTAAGTGGGCAGAAGGTGGGATAAAAATATGGCCAACCAATGAGATTACAAGCACCATTGCTCAGGTTAAATTGGTTAACCCAGTACTAAACAGGGAAGCGAGTCACATAGCAAGAGGCATGAATACAGGACAGAGTTGCTTCCTGTTGGGGGTTGGGTTAGTGACTTGTATAGGCTCTTTCAAGGTGATTGATACTTATTTAGAATACCAGTCATTGAGGCCCATCCCTAGGGAAGTATGTAACTGTGATTTCTTCCTCTTTTGTCTGGAGGTGTGGCCTATACAGGAGTGTCTGTCTCTTCTGAAGTTGTAAAGTCACCTTGTCTTCCATATTGTCTCCTTGAGGGCCTGGCCCTGTCTGACTGCCTATAATATTCCCGTCTAATTCAGTTACCTACAACATTACTTCCACAAGCCTCAGTTTTCTCCAGTTATAAATGGGTGGTCCTCTTTTATAAGGTTGTTGAGATCAAGCAGACTTGATATGTGCCCAGATCTACTTACCCAAGCCGCCATCTGGAGCTGACCAAGACCTTCCACAGATGGAGTCCTTGTGTCTTTCACTTGCTAGGACTTCATTCAGTGCCCAGACTGAACCACTATACTGAGCCAAGGGAAGTTCTGAGTGCTTGTCATATGCCAAAATCTATCTGAGTTCTAAGGGTACCAAGAATTTATTGGGGACAAGATCACTGTACTGTGATCCTCACACTCACTGACTGGCAGTGACAGGGCAACACCTGAAACGAGCTATCCCAGCAACATCCTGGCCAGGATTTGAGCTCTTCTGGCAATTCCCCCTTGGCAGATCTATTGGAAATAAAGGCACAAAAATAATTGGAAAATAGCTTTGTAATACAGCAATGTTTTTGTTTATGAATTTATGGCATGGCAAGATCTAGCATCTGATCTAAAAGTGATGAGAGAAGAAGCAATAGTTGAAGATATCTGAGATGTGTAACTGCTATGAAGACAAAAAAATTCAGTGCTAACAATGTAAGGTGATAGCCATGTTAATTTGATTAATCAAACCAATCAATGTTTCACCCATGTATCAAGGTATACATTTAAAAAAAAAAAGATATCAGAGATGTGATATGAAAATACCAGTGATAAACATCCCAGGCCTTTATGGCCATAAATAAATGAATGACATAATCACATATACTACTAATTACAACAATAGTTTATGGCCTACATTTATAACTGAAGGAAATACCTTTTAATTAATAGTGAGAAAATAAAAATATACATTCACAGGCTGTCAAAATCTATTCACAGACCCCCAAGTTAAAGATTTCTATTACAGTACCATTCAGGATTAGCCATGCCACTTAGCTAAGAAGTTATATGACCAGGGTAGTAGGATAATATAAAAGCACGGAACGAAGCCCAAAAAAAATGAACAGAAAAGAGAGGCTGTACTAGATGAATTTTTTAAATGTATATGGTGAAAATATAATACATGAAATTAAAAACAAAGGACAGACAAAAAAATTGCAACATAAAAATAATATATTAGTATTCATCATATGCAGAGTAGTAACAAGTCAATAAAAAAGCACAACAGTTCAACGAACAAAAGCTATTTCATAGAATAAGAAAATATGTACTGCCAATTAAAGATGAGAAACACTAAACTTCATCAAATTTAACTTCAAAATTACATCGACTAATTCTTCCTAATGGCATCACCATGTTTGAATTGTTCTTTCTACTGTACAAACTATACTTATTACATAAAAGTGGATTAATTTATTTCCCATTACTACCAGCAAAAATCTCTATAAACATCTTCATTCTCAGAACAGTAAGTTCATATAATCACAGTCCCATGTAAGATATATGACAGATGGGTTCACTTATTTATTCTCATTACAAGACAGTTCATATATTTTGAAACATTACAAGTATTTCTAATCAGATCCTTCAAAACCCTGGAGGCTTTGGCTGTTCCCTGAAGAACTACTTATGGCATCACCTAAATTTAAATGTGGAAATGATGTAGTTAACTGTTGTGCCCCTCTCTCTTGAGCAGGCCGACCCTAATAATCCTGACCTGTGGAGAGCTGAAAACCAGCTGACCTTTCAGGGAAACAACCAGAACTCGATCATGGGGTATGAAAGAGTCCCCACACCCTGATGGGGGTGTCAGAAAGTCCAAAATAATAGGTAAGCCTGTGGCAGGAGATGTAACTTGTATTTTTTAACAGGGCTTTAAAAAGTGATTCTTAAAGTGAAAAATATTAAAATAAATATACTTTAATAAAACATCAAACTTTTATATTTGGAGACAAATAAAATTTTTTCCCATACAGAGAATTATCAAAAAGAAAGTTCTAAAAAATCTTGACTGAATAAACTAAAAGAAGGCTAGGGAGATAACTCAGTGGAATAAGTGCTTGCCTAGCAAGTGCGAAGTCATGAATTCAATCCTTGGTGTTACAAAAAATAAAATAAAATAAAACCTTGACTGATGAGTATTACTATTCATATCATCTGGAAGAGGAGACAATTTTCACTTTTTAATTAAAAATAAGTATATATGGTGTTCAACACAATGTTTTAAAATAAAGGAGATAAATTTTTATGTGAGTCTAAAAGGGGCAGAAGGCCAGACATGGTGGTACATGCCTATAATCCTAGCACATGTGAGGCTGAGGCAGAAGGATGACCATGGGTTTGAGGCCAGCCTACACTATGGAGCATGTCCCTGTTTCAAAAAATAAAACTAAAAGGTGCAGAAGTTTTAAACAGTTTGGCTTTATACTTTGCTTTTATAAACTACTCTGGCAAATACGTGCACCAGAAAGGGGTAGTGTAAGGAATGGCAGAGTGAAGTGAGAAAAAAAAGAGCATCCTGGGGACAGGTGGCCAGCAATTACGATTAAATGCTGGCAATCTGCTTGTTCTGACTGTGTCTTTCACCCCTAAATGAGTGCTTGACACACAGGAAAGGAATGATTAGTATTTGTCAACTGATGTATCCATGAATGTTGCTGTGGTTTAGACAGGATTTGATGTTTCCCTCCAAGCTTCGTCTGCTAGAAGCTTGGACTCCAATGTGACAATGTGGAGATGTGGTGAAGTATTTAAGTGAGGCCAAGTGGAGAGTGATTAGATGCTTGGAGGGGGTGGCGCTCCGGAAAGGACCTCCTTGGTTCTCACAGGACCCCTCTCAGTTCCCACAAGAATCAATTGTCATGAAGGGAGGAAGCGTGGCCCTGGAACACTCTGGCTTTCTGTCTCACGATGTGCACCCGCCATTGTGGAGCCATCCTCCAGAAAGCCCTTGCCAGAAGACAAGACAGATGAGCCATCCGGACTTAGAAATCCAGCCTCCGTAACCGTAAACAAAATTAACCTCTTTTCTCTACATTTTCTGGTATTTCTTTATTTTTTTATTTATTTATTTATTTTTTTTGTGTGTGTGTGGGACCAGGGTTCGAACTCACGACCTTGCACTCGACCAGCAGGCACTTGTGCCTCGGAGCTATCTCCCCAGCCCCTGGTATTTCTTTAAAGCAACAAAAAATAAACTAATGTAAATGTCAACATTAAGACTAGAAATCAAGTCTCTCTCTTCCCCAGCCAAGCTTGAACAAGTTCTTGACACAATCTTGCAGCATTGCCTAGAACATGTAGCAAAAGTCCCAAACACCCAGCCTCTCTCGCAAGTACATTCTGGCCAGGTTACTTGCACTTATTTGATTCTTGCAAGCAGTCTTTATAAAATGAGAAGAGTATACTTGTCTTCCACCCTTCATCCTACTGCCTGAAATGCAGATATGATGGAATGGGACCATGCAACACATACATGGGCCCTGGGCCATGGGCACAAAGGATGACAAGCAGAAACAAGCCTGGGCCCTGTGTGACCACAGTTGCCATACCTGCCCTGAATTGTTTTCCTTCAGACTTCTTTTTCCACAAGACAGAAATAATTCTGTGCTTCGGAACCACTGTTATTTGGGCCGTTCTACTACAGACAGGGAAAGCTAATCCTGTCATGTGGGTAAACCCCACGCCTCTGGAGAGAGTGGAGATCAGTGTGAGTACGACAACCCAGGAAGCATCCGGTTTCACTAACAGCAGCATCCCAGGGCTGGCTCTGCTGTCACCTGGACCTGATCACTGACCCTCGGGGCTTTAAACCAGGTACCTGTACGTTGTAGGACAGTACTTGCGATAGAGATTTTCCACCAGGGTGTGACTTCCTTTAATCACAGTCTTCTTCCCCTGGTTCATGTGATTCCACAGATGCAGAGCATAAGAGTTATTGAAGGTTGGTTCTGCATCCCAAACTTCATAGTAGCGCTTCCACTGTGAAAAGGGAATGGGATAAAATCTGTGGGGGTGTAGGAAAGATATGTTCTGGCATCTGTGGTCACTGACCTCTTCGAAGTCGCTGAGTTTACACCACAGCCTCAACATCCTTGTTATCAAGAGGGGACCTTGGTTACCCCAGACCTGTGAGTTGTAGTGTTCAACAAAATTCTCCATGCATTCCCACAAGAAGGGGTGATGAGGTAAGAAGCCAAATACCCCATTACTAGAGACCCGAGAAGACTGCGCAGCTAAAAAGTTTTCCTCGGGTATGGGTCTGATGGAGATGACATCGGTGTCCATGTAGATGCCGCCGTATTTCCAGATGATGGCCAGGCGGGATGCGTCGGAGCTGACGTGAAGCCAGTGCTTCTCTGCTTTGCTGTTGACCTGAGGAAGCAGGTACAGATCAGCCCCACACAGTAAGGAGAGAACACAGTGACCCAGGAAGCCAGACCCTGAGCAGCTGAGGAGGGGTGAAGCAACCCAGCTTCCCCAAAGTCTATTTGGTCTCAAGCCTACTTTCACGTATTTTCCCAACTAACCTCTACCCCGCCCCTCACATTGCCCTTTAAGTAAAAAGTTTCGGTAATA
This sequence comes from Myocastor coypus, assembly GCA_004027025.1. Lineage (NCBI taxonomy): Eukaryota > Metazoa > Chordata > Mammalia > Rodentia > Myocastoridae > Myocastor > Myocastor coypus. The sequence continues at coordinate 56,870 of PVJA010002388.1, forward strand.
AGTATCAATGGAAAGATTTGAGCAGGTTTTAAAGAGTCCATTTTTAATTAAATCAGTGGAAAGGTAAAGAAGAAATCCCACAGGAATTGCACAATGAGTTATTCTTCCGTGTGGGTTGTACATTAACTACAAATAGGAAACTGAGAAGGAAAAGCTGAAACAAATGTCCTCAGAAAATGTTTAAAAAAATGAAAGAAAAAATAAACTAGGAAATTAGGGGGAAAATCAGTATTTATGCTTGTTAAGAGACTGGTCAATAAAAATCTTAAATCCATGTGTGCATTTGTTCATTAATTATTTTTTTTTCTTGTTTCAGAACTTTTGTTTATTTATTTATTTTTATGGCCGGCTCAGCCTGCCCTGAGGGCAGGGCTGGCGCAGCATGTGGTGCCGGGGATCGAACTGCGGTCCCTGCAGCCGCCTAAATTTTCTAAGCAGGCGCTTTAGACCACTGAGCCATCCTGCCGGGCCCCTCATTAATTACTTTAATAATATTCACTGCGGGCCTACTTATCATGTGCTAAGAGCTGTTAAAGCAGCTAGGATTATGGCAGTAAACAAACAAGCAGACATCCCTGAAGGGAAGAAATGGGCCTTAAACAAATTTATACTATGCTGATAAGACTATGATTTTTTTTTTTTTAATATATTTGGCTGTTACAGGGTCTCACTACCCAGCTCAGACTTGTGGTGATCCTCCTGCTTTCAGCCTCCCCAGCTTTGGAATTATAGGCATATGCCACCACACCCAGACTCTGGCTGGCTCTGGGGTTCTTGGGGGTCAAACCATGGTTCCTGAACTTGCCCAAGCTTGCCTAAGTAGGCACTTGAGTCTGCTGAGCTATCTCACCAGCCCCAAGATGATGATGTTTTTATTTTTTTATTTTTTTTAATTAATTAATTTATTTCTATGGCCGGCTCAGCCTGCCCTGAGGGCAGGGCTGGCCCAGCATGTGGTGCCAGGGATCGAACCGTGGTCCCTGCAGCCGCCCACGCTTTCCTAAGCAGGCGCTTTAGACCACTGAGCCATCCTGCCGGGCCCGATGATGTTTTTATTTATTTATTTATTTATTTATTTATTATTTATTTATTTATTTTTTGTCTTTTTGAGACAGAGTCTCGCTATGCAGTTGAGGCTGGCCTTGAGCTCACTTTTGTAGCCCAGGCTGGTCTCGAACTCGCACCGATCCTCCTGCCTCAGCCTCCCGAGTGCTAGGATTACAGGCGTGCGCCACCACGCCCGGCCTCCGATGATGTTTTTAAAAACTACTGAGGGAAGAATAAGTGCTTGCCTGGCAAGCACAAGGGCCTGAGTTCAATCCCCAGTTCTGCAAAATAAACAAAGAAAAAAAAATTCTTAAAAAACTACTGAGAGAGTACAAAGGGGCAAGATGGGGCATTATACTGTAGCAGAAACTTCAGTGAAATGGGTGAGTGAACCATTGCAACATTGATCTAAGCAGAAGAAACAGCAAGTGAAAGGACACTGAGACAGAATAACACTGCTGTGGAGTAGACGCAGAATAGAGAAGAAAGAGAGGCAGGGGATGACAACAGAGAAGGGTAGGGATGAAGGACACATCGTACAGGTTGGGGTCAAGGTTCTCAAGTTGTATGAAAGGTTTACAAGAAAGGAGTGATGATGTGAATTGGTTTTTATTCATTGTTGCCTGTTGTGTAGAAAATAATCTGGGGCACAAGTGGGAGAAGACAAGGACAGAGGCGAAGAAACAACTTAGGAGGCTGTGAGATGATCCAGGCATGAGATGGTGATGGCTTGGACCAGGATGATATCCTGGAGAGAAATGTCATAGGATTCTAAGCGCATGATGGAAATAAAGTTGGTCAGGCCTTGCTGATGAAGCTGATGCGGGGTGGGAGAGGATGGGGTCACAGAGAGCTCAGTATGTTAAAATGAGAGCGGAACAATAATTTCAGAACTCAGGAGGCTGAGGCATGGGCATGGCCATGAACTTGTTGCCAGCTTAGGCTATGCTACATAGCAAGCTCAAGGCAAGCCTGGACTGCAAAGTAAGACCCTGTGTCAAAAGAAAAAAAATAAAAAAGTGAGAACACCAAAACTGCTTTTAAAAGAATAAACATAAATCAATATAAATAGCAGCATTCATCTTAGGGAATGTTAAGATTTCAAGTGCAAAAGGTAAAATAGTTTTTCAATTTAAATATTGATTAAAAGAGTAAACAACCATCCTTGGCTTTTGGCAAAAACAAAACACATTCTTTCAAAATTCTGCTACAAAGTCAAATGAGAGTAGGTCGATGAAAACTCTCCAGAAATCTTCCCAAGTTGTTTGATACTGTTTCTAAGTTTTGAAGACCTAACAAACAGTAATAGTTTGGTTCCAAGTTATTTTTGATGTACATAAATCCTGAAAGTAGGTTATATGACTGTTCTTACATTTCAGGTGAAAAAGTAGAAGTGTGGACATTCCGGGAAAGGCAAGGAATGATTCTTGCCTCAAGCCTCTGCAGGGAAATGTGGGAAAAGTGGCCCTGTCGATGCCTTGGCATCAGCCTAGTAAAACTGACATGAGGCTTGTGGTCCCCAGAACAGAGGGGACGAACAAGATGTGTGTCAGGATGTTACAAGCCACACAGGCTGGGTGTGGTGGCGCACCCCTATAATCCCAGCACTTGAGAGGCTGAGGCAGGAAGATTGGTGCAAGTTTGGGACCAGCTTGGGCTACAAAAGTGAGCTCAGGGCCAGCCTGAACTGCATAGTGAGACACTGTCTCAAAAAAACAACAACAACAAAGAAAAGCCACACAGACTGGGTGGAGCCTTAGATTAAACTTCAATCTGAAACACAAGATCTCCACTGGGGATGAAGATAAGAAAAGGGCTTGAGGTATTGGCTGCTCAAAGAACAGTTGCTCACCCCCACCCTACACCCACAGTACTCACTCCTGGGCATCTTCAAGGACAACATTTGCACAGGTCAGTGTGGCAAATTCAGTGTTCCCTGGCAGGTGGTGCTACTTTGGCTGCTGTCTAACAGATGGCATTAGGTATTTAGCGATAAGCTAAGTGGGGCAGAACATGCCACAGCCTGGCACCCCAAAGGTGTCCTGGCTTGAACACTGTGGATACCAGCCTGGTATAGTACCATGTAGGCCAAGATGGAATGGACACTCTGGGGCTCTGTATCTCAGGGTCTATCTCGCTCCTAAAACTCACCCTATAAAATTTAGATACAGCTCAGAGCAACCCAAGTTATGTTCCATAGAACATTAATTCCAGTAAGTTATTTCTGTGTCACACTGGAAGAAGGTCCCATGCTCAAATAAGTTTAGGAAGTAATGAGTGGAATCAAATTAAAGTTTATTTCATTTAGAATCATAAAGAGGCATGATTCGTCTGTGAGAAAAGGATGTCATATGCAGAATCTCCCCAAACAATGTAATTAGGGATTTCTTTTTCCAAGGAGCAAAACACAATTTAGACAGTGTTAGTCTAAGCTGGCTATGGGAAATATTGGTATAGTCTGGGAACAGGCTAGCTACGGAGACCTAGATGACATGACCCCTCCACCACAGCACTTCCTCCTGGGCCTGCTTTTATTTATTTATGAAAGTAATTTTACTCATGGAAATAATTTTATTTATTAAATTAAAAAATTCTTATCATTAAATTAATTTCTAACCCAATCATGCTCAAATATCTTCTACTGGAATCACATGTTGTCTTTTCAGATCTTTTTTTTTTCCCCAAAAGATGTTAGTAGTAGGTACAAAGCCAAAATCAATATAATGACTTTACACTATGAAGGGGGTTTTAATGCCCCATTGTCTTACAGTCCTCATAAAATGTCAATTAAAATAATCACAAAGCCTGGTTAGCAGAATCACTGAGTGATTATAATTTCTTTAAGTATTACTTGATAGAGAGAGAAATATTAAAGTGAAATATTATTTTATTATTTTGTTATGATGCTAAAATGAGGGTTATAAAATTCCTAAGTACCCTAGAAGTTTCTCAACCATATCTTTATATACCCCAATTTCATATAGGACCATTCCATTAGTCCTTCATGAATTTTCTACTTACATCATTTTCATGTTAAATAGCACCTGGTTTCTGCCTCAGTACAAAAATAGTTTGACATACATGGCTTTAAAACTATAATGAAAATTAACTACACCCCACATCTAGAAAATATATTTACAAATTCATTCTATTGAGAATTGCCTCCAAATTAAGCTATATCCTGAAAGCTAGGAGCTAGACACCAGCTCATACATAAACCTAACTTAAGTCTCACCTGTTCTTCTAGATAAGGATTCATGAGGTTAAAAGAAAGAGTGAGAGGGGCTGGGGTGCCCAGCCCACCTCTGCCCCCAGTCCTTAGCTCCCACTTTCCCATATGCACAAAAAGTAAGCCAGACTCACTTTCTGTGTGGGGGTCCTCTCTTGGCTCCTCCCAACATTGTTCTCTAAATTTCCCTGAATACTTACTTGAGTGTACCATGAAAACAAGGGTGTGTCTTCAAACAGCCTGTTCAGATCCAAAGGAGAAAGGAAAACATTGTCCATCGCTGAGAGGAGCGACAAGGCTGGGTGACTGGACCTGGAGGGCAGCTGCATGGAGTGGTTGAGCCCTTTCATGAAGAAGACCACAGACTGCTCAGGATAAGTCTTGGCGGCAGACTCCACAGCACAGGATACCAGTGGGAGTGGCTCCAGTCTCTCCGAAGTCTCTAGAAACACAATGCTGTGTCCCTGGCTCAGGAGGGCATCCAGCCCCTGTTGGGACTTGGAGGTAGGCAGGCAGGAGAAGAGGCAGTGGGACCTCAGGGCGATCTGGTAGAGGAAGCCGCAGGCCAGCAGCAGGACTACAGACAGGCAGAACTGAAGCTCCTTCAGCATGTCTACTACTCTTTCCAAAGCTCTCCTTTAACCAACACAGTTCATTAAAGTCCATATTCATGGAGCTTGCTAGAGACAGAACACACACACAAAAAGAAGATGAAGAATATTGCGTATGAATGGAAAGGAAAGACATCCCAAAAGAAGTATGAACAAGTCTAGCAGTATTAAAAAGGAAAATATAACCATTAGGGTTATCCTGGATTTAAGGGTGTTTCAATAAAGGAAAAATAATTAATTCATTATTACAAAAGCTATTAATGAATGAACTGTCTTAGGAGAACACAGAAGAAAAGCTATACAATAATTTTGGCTCAATAGATGCAAAGAATGTGACAAAATTTGACATCCATTCATGATACTTTTTAAAATATAAGAAAATTTTCTTGCCAGGTGTAGTGATGTATTCCTACATTCCCACTAATCCCACTCAGAAGGCAGAGGCAGGAAGATCACTTGAGTTCAAGGCCAGCCTGGCTGCATAGTAGTTCAAAGCCATCCTGAGCTTCTTGGTGAGACTCTGTCTCTAAAAAGAAAAAAAATAAAAATAAAAACCACCACAAGCCATTTTCTTAAGCTGATAAATGATGTCTATTAGAACATGTAGTAATCAACATACTCCATGCTTTGAAACATGGGTCAAGATGAAGAATATGATTCATTATCACTGTTACTATTCAATATCATTGTGATAATCCTAACCAATGCAATGAAGCAAAAAGAGATTTCTACTATGAATACAAGTATTAGAAAAGCCAAAATATCACCAGTGTCAAAGAATATTATTTCACATCGAGAAAATCCAAGATAATTCACTGAAATACTAATATAACTAAGAACATTAACCAAAGAGACAAAGTAAAGGTCACAATGCTAAAAAATTGCCAAGATCATGCAGTTTGCAGCTAGTGATGATTGCAAACCAGGCTCTACACCAGCAAGATTGTGCCTGCCTTACCATAAATGTTAGCTCTAACTGAGGCTAAATCCAGAAGAACAGTGATCTGAATTCTTGCGAAATCTATTTTTCACATTCCATGTAACTCTCAGAAAATACAAAGCCAGTAAAGCAAGGCTTACCTTAAAGCCAGAAACTTGCAGTCAGTCAGTGTTTGAGGCCCTACAAATGTGGACAAGTTTTTCCTGTATACTTTCTGATAAATGGTCACCCAATCTTCCAGCTGAACAATGTAAGGATAAGTAAATCATTAGTAGATGATTAAGGCTAACCTTAACAAATTCCCAGGAAGCTCCTCCCTTTGCTAAGTCCCCCTAAAACAAATTCCTGGGTATAACAGGGATGTCATAAGATTTTTCAGGTGACCACACACTAATCCTTCCTGTTTGTTGAGTTGTTATGTGCTCTAAGGGGATTATTTCACCTGGAGGAAACTCTATCATACCATAACTCTGTAGTCAATAAATCCTGTACCTGATCAGTTCAGCTTAAAGTCATAGGTAGATATTTGGGAAAGGTTATTCACCAGACAAGTCTATAAATTGATCAATTTGTTTATTTGTTTGTTTGCTTGTTTGTTTTAATATACTTGGTATAGGGTCTCACTATACAGCTCAAAATCATAATAATCCTCCTGTTTTCAGCCTTCCCAGAGCTGGAATTACAGGCATGTGCCACCGTGCCTAGTCTCAGTGGCCAGCTCAGTGTTCCTGGGGGCAGAGCCAGCATAGCACGTGGTGCTGGGGATTGAACCTCAGTCCCTGTTCTTGCCTAGGTAGGCACTTAGTCTGCTGAGCTATCTCACCAGCCTTCAAGGCTCTTCCTTTACAAAGAAACAAAAACCCATCACCATAAATAAGTGGTAGACAAACCCCACTAGTCCAAAGTCCTAGTGATCTAGAATGAGAATGGGTTCCTCAGGATCCACTGTAGTGACTGGAAATGAATTCTGGAAATTACTGCATTCACATATGTTATCACCACACCCCTTTTTAAATGTTCTGGAGGATTAAGGAGTTGGTGGGGGATAAAGACAGAGGGATAAGAGAAAATTATTGTTCTCAGTGAACAAGTTGTGCTTCAAGAACAAAATTGTAAGACAGAAGTAAGATGCTTTAATTATGCAGAAATTATCCTCATGCCCTGATGCCCCTTTGAGCCTCCTACTAGTCTCACAAAGTCAAATTGTCACCCTCAACTGATGTGGCAATCCCTCTACCTCCCAAGGTATTTTCACTCTCCCGAGGTCTTTTCCCATTGCCCCTGAAATGAGCACTCAGTAATACTCTTTGGAATATAGCCTCCACTGAGAGAAACCACGTGTTCTCAGTTTAGAGCCTTCCCCCCCACCATGACCAAGTATCCACAATCCCTTAATGCTCTGGGGTGAACAGGAAGGTGCCTGTCTAAGCAGACTGTCAATGTAGACATAACAGGTTTTACAATGAAGGAGTTAAAGCTGCTCCATTTGGTGATGGCTGTGGTCCTCACTGTGCCTGGGAATCCCAGAAACAGCTCTTGTCTGTCCATGTGCCTCTTTCTTCTGGAGGTTAGTTCCCTTTCTGGACCTCATCAATTGTGAACTCAACGAGCTTTAGCCTGCTTCCCCAGTTCCTTAGCACTGAATAGATTGGGCTTCCTTTTCTTTGCTACAGAGAGGAAAAGAGATCAACGTTCCTGCTCCCAGTTTGGGGGTGACTAGAAAGTTGCATTTATAGAAATAACTCATCCCTTGTACCCTAATCTTACTGGTTCTTTTCCAGCTGTTTACCTAAGGGCTCAAGACAAAAGCAGTGAAGGAGTTAATCATCTTTGTCAGGCAGGGATGATGTGGGCAAACGACGAAACCCTAAGCACAATAGGTTGGTCCAGTTGAGCCAGATTGAGGGAATGAGGGAAATATCACTGGGTTTTTAATTTACACCTCCACCTATCAGAGGCCAAGAGCACCAAGATCAACCTCAGATCCTTTACAAAACCTACATGTTTTGTTACACAGATCTTGGGTTTAACTTGCCCTTAACCATCCAGCCAAAAAGTTTAAACATGACACATAAAATGTGAGTGTAGTTTAGTATGCTGAGCAGTAAAAGGCTCAAATCAACAGCTTCCAACATTGCCAGTTTTGCCAGTAACCCACTGCAATTATGGAACATTTGACTATGTATACAATTGTCTTCTCTTAGATCAAAGAGATGAAATCTATTGTACCAATAACCATTAGAAAAGTTATCATGTTTACACCCTGTGCTCTATATAACTACAAGGACAACAACATGCATTGAATTAATTATTGGGAATGTACTACTCATGTGCTTTGAAACTGTCACATTGTAATTTCTTATTAAGAGTAATAAAAAACAATTTTAAAAATCGTTTAAAAAAAGAGAGCAGAAAATAGTGGCATCAGGCTCACTATGAACAAGAATATGGTCTCTAACCCACTGAGGTAACCTCTGCTTTCCACAAAGGAAAAAAAGAGACAGTATGAATGGAGATGGCATCTGGACAGGCTGATAAAACCAGGAAATTATTTTGTTTCTTCAGACAAAGGAAATCTATTTCCCAGTGAACTTTTAAGAAGAAATTCTTCAACCTTGTGTGAGAGTGATGTGTTCAAGTCATGGCTACCCGTGGTCTCCTTAGGCTCCCAGCATGATGGTCTTCCCAAGTCTTCCTAAGAAAGTCTGCTATCAGAGGCACCCCACCTAGAATGTTTACGGGCCCAACACCTCCCCCACTTTTCCCTCTGGTAAGAAGAGCAGAGCCACCTTTCCTTCTTCTGGTATCCTTTCTGCCGAGCCATGGCCTCTCTTTCTCACTTGCCCATTGGTTCAAGTGGACCTCACAGCAGCAGATCTTAGGCTCCACAGACCCCTAAGTTAGGCAGCAAGGACGGGCTTCAGGGAACCCTGAACCATCAGGGCACATCTTGCCTCAGTCCCTTAAATTCGAAAGCCAGTTACCCACATTTCCTTCTACATATCACCTACCCTCAGGAATGTCACTGCTCTGATCTTGCATGCCACCAGTTCTGTTCAAAAGCCCTTCAAATTCCTTTATTATATAATCCCAGGCTTCCAACCAACCCAAAACTCCAAAGAACCCAATGTAGATATGCGATTAGACAAAGAGCTCAGACATGTAGCAACACTTAGACACTGACAGTCACTGCTAGGAAGTTGGGCTTCATGTGAGTCCTCCATTTTAACATATCCAGATATGATCAATGTAACACACTTTGAACCCTGAGTAATTGCTGCTCACTGACAAGATCTTAGGAGATATGAATTGGTGTGGCCTCATGTAAACAAACAGGGTAGGAAAAATATCCCTAAACCCAATCTTATTTCTGTCTTACAATTTTGTTCTTCGAATGTTTGGAGCTAGTAGCAAGAAGCAGACCAGGGAGGTAAACTCCAGAACAGAAAAGGGAGAGTTCTCCAACTTCCCAGCCCTGTGATAACCTCAAGTACAAATAGCCTGCTGTTTAAGGGAAAGTTAAAGGAATTTTTAACAATAAATGCTTGTTGACTCAAATTGCCCATGACAAGCACACCTTCCATAGCTTCTTTGCACTTGAATTTATGGCAAGTAGGAAATGTTCAAGTGGGTAGTACTTGTCCTATTTGATTTGGAAGCTTTGGAGGCACAGTTCCGGTTTTTAATATATTTGTTAAGCAGATGGGATCGATAAACTTGTAAAAAGCATCAGCCCCTAAAAGGACAAAAAGAATAAACAAAGTGATATCTTATCAACATTGAAATTTCTTTGCCTCCTGTTCTGTGGCTGGAGCAATAGTGGGAAGATTAGCTTCATATAAGTGAGGGAAAGAGGGCTGGACAGAGGCATTTCACTGTGGAGGGAGAAAGACTCCACAGCACGGCACTCCAGCAGCCGTGCCCGAGAGAAGGCACAGAGTAGGGCTCTGTGCTGAGAAGAGACATTGCCAGCATGACGTTCAGAATAAAATAGACATTCACAAAACATCACTGACTTAGTGGCAGAGTAAAATCTCCTTGTCCAGTGGAAATATTTTTAACTAGTTTGCATGTCTAGTAAAATGATCCTTGCCTTGTACTTCTGGCATTTTGTTCTTCACTTGGCCATACTAGTTAAACTTGCTTCTGTTTACAGAACCTTAGTGAACTACGTCGAACATGTTTCTGTGTTTATTCTGGAAATTACTGCATTCACATATGTGATCACCACACCCCTTTTTAAATGTGCTGGAGGATTAAGGAGATGGTGGGAGATAAAGGCAGAGAGATAAGATAAAATTATTGTTCTCAGTGAACAAATTGTGCTTCAGAATCCGCTTACAGAGGGTGAAAAAGAGTCCACAAAAGGCCTATAGAGGACAGTGGCACCTTTTGGAGAATGGACTGTTTGAAGGGATTTTTCTATTAAATTCTATAAGCCAGAGTGCTGTTCTTTCATCCTGTTGGAAGACAGGAATGTCTTAGAACCACCTACGTTCTCTCCACACAGCATGAGTTGTCATTATGATGGTGAAGTGAGACTGTCTCAGTGTGGAGAAACTGCTATGGATAGACTATTATGTCCCCCCAAGATTCATAGGTTGAAACTCTACTCCCCAGTAGTTCTCAGTGGAGGGTATTTCGAGGTGGGGAGTTTGAGAGGTAGTTAGGTTTGGATTAGAACCTTCACAAGAAGGAGATCTCTGCCTGTCTCTTTGTGTGTGTGTGTCTGTCTATCTGTCTCTCTTTCTCTGTGTATGTATCTCCGTCTCTGTCTTCCTGTCTCTGTCTCTATCTCTGTCTGTCTCTGTCTCTGTCTCTGAGTCTATCTCTGTCTCTGTTTGTGTGTCTGTCTATCTGCCTGTCTGTCTGTCTGCCTGTTTGTCTTTGCGTGTGTGTGTGTGTGTGTCTCTGTCTGTCTGTGTCTCTGTCTCTCTGTCTCTATCTCTATCTCTCTGTGTGTCTCTGTCTTTGTCTCTATCTCTCTCTATCTCTATTTCTCTGTCTCTCTCTATCTCTGTCTCTCTCTGTCTCTCTCTGTGAGAGTGTGTGTATATGTGTCTGTGTGTGTGTGTGTCTCCTCTCTCTCCGCTATCTACAAGCCCTTACCAGAATCAGAACCTGCCACATCTCCAAACCTGTACAGATACCATAGATGGTGTTTAAGCCACTCAGTCTGTATTATTTTATTACAGTAGCTTAAACTAAGATGGAAACTCCATGGTAAGCATTCATGCTTTCACAATAACTGTTTTCTGAGCTATGGGTGATATGGAAGTTATTCTCGACAATCAAGACTGGGCCTCTGAAGGAAGGGGTGACTTCATCTGCAGCAGATATCTACCAGTGCACCAGGCATGTCTTCTTACGCAGCCTTCTTATGTCTTATTTTTTCAGATGGTGATCTCTCTTCTAAGTGTTACCAGCCACACAGTCACTCAAGTCACAAAACCATGGAGTCCTTTTCTTTTTTTCAGTACAGGATCAAACCCAGGGTGGCACACTTTTTCATATTTTATTTTGAGACAGAGTCTGGTTAAGTTGTTCAGATATAATTCAAACTTGTCGTCCTCCAGCCTCAACCTGCTGAGTTACTTAGACTATGGATATTTGCTACCATACTCAGCTGTCATTCTTCACTTTCCCGTGTCCTTTCCCCGCTTGTACAAAGCTATGTAAATTGAGGCCCTCTGGGAAACAGAGAACAGAATAAGGTTGACTGTACACAGATATCAGAAGCCATGTGATTGTTAAAGATGGGAAAGGAGCTGTATTGCAACCAAGTTTGAGAGAATCCTGGTGGGAAGCATCCTAGGCTTAATCATCCACAGCTCCCTTTGTCTAAGCAAAGTTAAGCAAGTCATCCGAGATCCCTCGAGCCAAACTCAGTCATCAGAGAAGTCCTGGCACTCCTGCCACACAGCTCCTTGCTGGAAGCACCCCATGAGAGGAACATCTCTGCACAACTCAGAGCTCGATTTCAGAGGCAGCAGCTGGGGCTGGGGCCAGGTGGCACATTCTCATGGTCACCGCATTGAGCCCTCTTTCAGCACAGGGCTACTTTCACACACAGTCTAAGGAGCAATGCTTCTATGGCTCTCTGGGGACTTTCTGAGGGGCAAACTAACAAGGTCAGGGAAAACATCAGCTCTCATCCCAGAGCTGATCTCAGGACTACAGCTTACCCTGCCTCTTCTAATTCCCATTCTAAAGCCCCTTCTCCTTTGACATCCTCTCAGCAGGTATTGGTAACTGAGCTCGTTAGACAGGGCATCACCCTGAAGTACCAAAGCTTGGTAGTCCTACCTTTCTAAGCTCAAAGGGGCTGCCCGAGTTTCTTCATCCTGGGAGGCACTGAAGTGCAGCTCCTAAGTTCCACGTGAATCTCTTCCTGCTGCTATTCCATGCAGCCCTGTGCTCTCTGCTGATCAAGATCAATTACTTCTACCAATGTGAACTGTGCTTTTTACTTGCTGGGCCCCTATTTAACTGTTCAGTAGGCCCCCCCACCAGGTGGTCAGGTGCTGAGGCTGTGTACACAACCAGGTTTGTCCAACATCACAGCTACATAGTGCTTCTGAGACCCAAAGTTCCCTGATAAGGATGGGACCCTCCTTACTTTTGATCCTGCATTTGCTGTTTTAATTAGTGCTCCATAAAACCAGTAATCCAGGGTTGGGGTCACTTTGGAGGTGCTGCAACATGTAAGTGATCTGCTGTTCTCTAAGTCAGCCCTAAATAAACGCATTCACTTGCCAAGCTGGACTTGTCTGAATTGTTCTTTGAACTGCTGGCTCCCTCTCAGTTTGGAGGAAGATGTTTCTTTTATGTCTTTCCAGAAAATCCATGCAACACCTGGTGTTTGAACAGGGACGTGAAAGACCTGAAGATCATGGGGAGTGGGGGTTAGAATCCCAGGTGGTGGCCTTCCTCCACGTGGGATAGGATAGTACATCTCCTAGATATGTGTGGTCCACTGTGTGAGTACAGGGATGTCCCCAAAATACCTACTGGACTGGACGATCCTTCAATCCCTGAACATATAGTCTGTGTGGGCCTGGATTGCATGCCATAACCACGGTAGCATGCCACCTGTTGTGGGCACAAGGATATGCCGCTGAGGGTGAATTGTTACCTCAGAGGGAGATTACTTGCTTGGAGGAAAAACTCCAACGTGGAAAGGATGTACATAACATCCTCCATTTTGGCCTCTGATTTGGCAAAGAAATTAGACAAAAAGGGAAAATGAGATCAAAGTTCTATGCTGTTGTTTCTTATGGCTGAGGCTAGGGAGAATAAAAGAAAAGAGAACCCAAGTCCACACCATGCTAACGGATGCCCCCCAGAGCCAAAAGACCTGGAATTTGTGGGAAGAGTCAGATAATGAGGAGGAAGAAGTGGGAGTGAAAGTTGTGGATAACACTTCCCAAATCTGACCTTTGACACAAAGGGAGGGAAGGAACACTGACAGAGACATTAATAACAGTCCTACTCAGGGACCATGATCATCAGGAAATACTCTGCCTCCCATCCATTTAATTTAGGGAACACTTTCAAGGGAGCAGAGAAGGAGCTTCTGACTGCTTGGCTCTGAGGCTCTGGAGTATAGGAACAGATGGCTCTGCCTCCCATCCATTTAATTTAGGGAACACTTTCAAGGGAGCAGAGAAGGAGCTTCTGACTGCTTGGCTCTGAGGCTCTGGAGTATAGGAACAGATGGGATCAACTCAAAGAACATGAAAAGGTTGCAATTCATCCCCCTTACAGCAGACTGCAGAGCCTTCAGCAGTATGAGGGAAAGAACTCACCTATAGATTGGCTCATGCGGGTCACCAGGGACAACTACATGCTATCAGCAGCATAAGGAGACTATCAAGAAGAGGTAGGTAGGGCCGGCCAGATAGCTCTGAGGACTAAAGCACCTGCTTAAGCAGATCCAGGGGCTGGGGTTCAATCCCTGGCAAGCCATGCTATACACACACACACACACACACACACACACACACACACACACTGAGACAGCAATTGAGACTGGGTGTGGTGACACACACCTGTAATCCCAGCGCTTAAGAGGCTGAAAACAGGAGAATCACTACAAATCCGATTGTTTTAGTCAGGATTTTACTAGAGGAACAGATATAATACAAGGAACAGATATATCACAAGATGTACCAGTCCCAGAGTCAGATGAGGAAGTGTGCCAAGAGCGTCTATGCACTGCCAACTGAAGGATTCAGTCCCAAGGCTTTTATACTCCCTGTAGTGTTCCATCTCTAATGGTCTCTAATGGGTCAGCCATTGTGTCTGCAATGGAAAACTGAAGACTCTGCTATGGAAAGCTGAAGGATCCCATCTGGAGGCTAAAGAGTCTGTGCTGGAAGCCAGGAGATAAAGTCCAAGCTGACTGTGAAGACTGAAGTTCATCTGATGAAGTGGAATGCTGTGAACTCTTCTTCCTCAACCCTTTTTGTGCTGAGTTATTCTGGGGCAGAGCCCTCACAACCCACAGTGTGGAACTGCCAGGCAATGCAGCCAAACTGATACAATGTATTGACTACCATGCATCTAGTCCAGTTGACACAGTATATTGACCACTACAATCCACCCCCTGTCAACTTGGCAATTAGACATATTTCTTTAAACCAGTCTCCAGATACAGAGATATGCATATAATTGCACCCAACAATGTTATAATATACTACCCTGGGTACAAATGGAAAGGTACTAATACCTTCAACATTGACATAGGTTAATCCTTAAGAACTGGTACTAAATCCATCTATATTATATTATAACACAACTACATACAGGGTGAAATAGTACAACTATAGTCTCCTTTTCTACAGCTGATCACAGGGTTGTAGCTAATATTTACAACTATCTTCTTCTACTTCCCATTCTGTATTCCCTTGGCCCTCAGCAAGTACCTCAGTAGGTCTTGGTTCTTTGCCTGGTGGAGTGGCCCATAGCTTCGTTCCTGAGGGCTCTGGACTACTTGTCATTGTGTCTGTATTAGGTTGTTGTAGCTTCCTATTCACCTTAATAACAGGGCATGACAATACTAAGAGGCGCCCCAAGGGATCTCCTGCACTCCATGTGTATTCTTCCTTTCCTCCATTGTGGAGTAGTAATCCAATTTCCCCTTGATAGTCTGGGTCAGTCACCCCTGACAACACCGTGATTCCTTTTTTAGCTCATTTCCTCAGAGGCATGACGAGACCAAAGTGACCAGGGGGAAATGTAAGCTTCCAGTTCAATGGTATCTTTGCTTTACTTCCCAGTATAAGCCTTCCCCCCTCTGAGACTAGCACATCTAGTCCAGCAGAACATAAGGTTATGGGGACAGCAAGCAAGAATCTTGCTAGTGGATCATTAAGGGTAATAGCGAGGACCATTCCTATTCTTACCCCTTGATTCCTGGACCCATGAATCCTGGTTATGGGAGACACAGTACCATACAAAGGGTGTTGATTCAAAGCACATACAGCCTGTCGAAGTACTCTACCCCAGCCCTGCAAACAATTGCCACCTAGCTGACATTGTAACTATATCTTCAAAAGGCCATTCCATCATTCTATCAATCCAGATGCTTCTGGATGATGAGGTACATGGTAAGACCAATGAATTCCATAAGCATGAGCCAAACTAGACACGGTTTGTATCTAGTTATCCCCCCAAAGCCACATGTAAATCATGGAGCTGTCCAGCATGTGGCTCAAGGGACAGGGCCAGAGGACCAGGGTGGGGCTTGAGGGGCAGGGCCAACGAGGTGCAGAATGGTTTAACTGACAGCATACACTGTCAGATGCCCCCCCTCCCCCAGGCAGCATTTTCTCTTAGAGGTATGGAGCGGATCATCCCGGACATGGCAGCGTCCCAGCCTCTCCTCCAGACCCTGTAGAGTGAGGGAGTATCTTGAAACGTCCAGTAACTGTGAGCTAAATAAATTTTCCTTCCCTAAGCTTGTGTGTCAGGTATTTGTCCCAGCAACAAGAGAAGAGTAACTAGAACATCAATCTACCTAGTGAGACCCTGTAGACCTTGTACTAAATACATAAAAAAAAGAAGAGGTGGGTGATGTTATAGTCTCTGGGGATACAGGAGACTGTCTTTGTTTTGTTGTCTGTAGGAGTCTTTCACAAAAGTATAATTTAATTGTTATTTTATTAAACATGTTTGCAGCATATGATTATATTCATTGTGATGAGTTGGTGTGTGTTTTAATTATTTTTACATCCTTGGCTCTCCCCTTCCTCCCCACTTCTCTTTGTCCCCTTCCCATTTGAAAAGATCTATCTCTGGTTTTTGTTACATACCTTTTGTTTTAGTTACTCTTCTCTCATTGCTGGGACAATTACCCAACCCTTAAGGAAAGGTTTATTTAGCTCACAGTTACTGGAGGTTTCAGTTCATATTCAGCTGGCTCCAAGGCAGACTGGCACATGGCAGAGGGCAACTTGTCATGGTGGCAGCTAAGAGCAAGAGAACAGGGAGAGAGCTAGCAGCAGCTCAAGCAGCTAACTTTTCTTCCCACCTTACATTGAAATGCAAATCACCTGCCCCAGGGGAGGGGCAGCACCCACTTCCACAATAATCAATTACGAATTCCAGAAGCTGCCCCATGACTGCATAAGGCTTTGGGAGGCCACCTATACACAAACCATAACACTTTTTATTTGGCTAATTATGTATTCTATGAGCTTTTTTTTTTTTTTTTTTTTTTCTTGTTTCAGAACTTTTGTTTGTTTATTTATTTGTATGGCCGGCTCAGCCTTCCCTGAGGGCAGGGCTGGCACAGCATGTGGTGCCGGGAATCAAACTTCGGTCCCTGCAGCTGCCTGCAGGCACTTTACACCACTGAGCCATCCTGCCAGGCCCCCTCTATGAGCTTTTTTATATAAGAGAAACTATATAATATTTAAACTTATGTGTCTGATTTATGCCACTTAAATTAGAGTCTCAAAGTACATCTGTTTTCCTATAATGACTTAGTGTTATCTTTGGTTGTGGTAGAGCAGCACTGCACTGCAAATAAATGCCACATTTTCTTTATCTAGTCATCCAATCATGGACATATAGGCCATTTCCAAGTTTTAGCTGTTATGAATTACACTGCTATAAACATGAGTAAGCATCTATCACTGTAATGCAATATCTTTAACTCTTTCAGGAAGATATTTTTTAAAAGTACAGCTATGTCAAATAGAATTTCGTGTGTGTGTGTGTGTGTGTGTGTGTGTGTGTGTGTGTGTGTGTGTTTTAGGGAACTACTCCACTCATAGTGACCCACCTGTTTACAACCTCCCAAGAGCTGAGATTACAGGAGCTCACCACCATGCCCAGTCTCAGTTGCCATCTCAGCACACCCTGGGGGCGGCACCAGCACAGCAGGCCTGGGGATTGAACTCCAGACCTTTGTGCCTGCTTGCAGGCACTTTAATCCACTGAGCTATTTGGCTGGTCTCTAGTTTTTTGAGGCATCTCCATATTGATCTCCTTGGTGGTTGTCCTAGTTTACAATTCTACCAGCAATGCAGAAGGATTTCTTTTTCCTACAGTCTCACCAACACTTGTTTTTATTTTATTTCCTGATGGCAAACATTCTTTCTAGGGAAAGATGGAATCTCCATGTTATTTGAACTTGCATTTCCCTTTTGCTCAGTGGTACTGAACGTTTTCCTTCATGCATTTATTAGCCATCGATATTTCTAAAAAGTGTCTATGTGTTTCAGTTGTCCATTTTTTGATTTGGTCTTTTATTTGTAGAGGGTTCTAATTTTTTATTTTTTATATATCCTAGATATTAGTATTCTGTCTGACTAGTAGCTGGCAAAAACAAGTTCTCATTTTTATGATGTCTCTTCACTCTACTGGGTGTTTCCTTTGCTGTGCAAAAGCTTTTTAATGTAATAGAATCCCACTTGTAGTTCTCTTGACGTTGTTTCATGTGCATATAGTATTCTATTCAGAAAGTCTTTGGCTCTACTTGTATCTTTAAGAGTTTTGTCTATTTAATCTTCCAAGAGATCAAGTGTTTCTATTTTAGTATCTATGGCTTTGATTGATTTTGATTTTACTTTAGCACACGGTAATAGATACAAGTTAGAACCAATCTTCTGCATGTGGGAAGCCAGTTTTCCCAGCATCATTTTTTAAAGAGGCCATCTTTCTTCAAGCACCTGCTTTTGGCCTCTTTTTAAAAGCCAAATCTCTAACTGTGCCTAAGGTTGCTCTGTACCCCTTGTACTGTTGCATTGATCTTTATGTTTGTTTTTAAGTCAGTACTACACGTTTTGTTGTTGTTGTTGTTGTTGTTGTTGTTGTTTTGGTGGGGGATGGGGGAGATTGTCTAGTACCATGCTGTTTTTATCACTGTAGCTTTGTAATATACCTTGAAATCCAGAATTGCAATGCTTCCTGCTTTGCTCTCATTAATCAGGATTATTTTTTCTCCAGCTGTATGAGGAATGCTGCTGTATTTTGATTGTATTAAATCTGTATAATCATTTTGGAAGTATGTCCATTATGACTATACTGGTTCTGTCTATGCAGGAAGAGGAGATACCATCAATTTTCTGATGTCCTCTTCGTTCTCCTTTCTCAGAGTACCATAATTTTGTTATCAAGGCCTTTTACTTCCTCTATTAGGTTAATTCCTAACCATTTAATTTTTCTTGAAACTATTGTGAATGGGGTTGTTTCCCTAATTTCTTTTTTTGGAGAGTTCTTTATTGTTGCATAGGGACACTTCTGTCTTTTGTGTGACTTATATTACTAAATTTGCTTATTACTTCTGAAGGATATTGATGGATGTTTTGAGTCTTCCATGTAAGCAGTTATGTCATCTTAAAATAACAATTTGATTTCTTTATTTTCCTATATGTATCCCTTCTATTTCTTTCCATTGCTTCATTGTTTTAGCTAAAGTTCTGAGTACTATATTAAACAAGAGTAGTCATAATACCTAAAGCTTCATGTGCTGATAGGTAAGGCTTTGTGATCTCATTGGATTACAGAGGATTGAGGCTTTTATGAGGTAGAATCTGATTGGAAGATCAAGACACATGCCATGAATCATCTATCTCTTCCCGTCTTCTCCCTTAATTCTTCTCTCTCTCTCTCTCTCTCTCTCTCTCTCTGTCTCTCTTTCTCTTTCTTTCTCTATCTCTAGCTGTGTCTCTGTCTTTGTCTCTCTCCCTGTCTGTCTCCCTTTCTCTGTCTCTGCCTCTGCCTCTGTCTCTATCTCTGTCTCTTTTTCTGTCTCTGTCTCTTCCTCCCTGCAATGCTATAAGCAAGTTCCTCTGCCATGCCCATCTACTATGCTACCCTGCGGTGGAACCAGCTAACTAGAGACTAAAACCTATATAAACCATGAGCCAAAAATATACATTTTCTCCTTAGATTTGTGAATATCAGTCATCACGTCTCTGTCTTAGATACTTTTCTTATTACTGAGATGAAATACCTGTCACTCAAAGCTGAAGGAGGAAAGATCTACTTAGCTCACTGTTTGTAGTGATTTCAGTCCATAGTTAGCTAGCTCCAAGCTGGCTGCCTGCGGGCGGCATGGCAGAGGGTATCGCAGAGGAGGAACAGTTCATGGCAGCCAGAAGACAACAAAAGCCAGCAAACCACAAAAGCAGCTTCTTTCTGCCCCTTTTTTATTCTGTCTAGGTTTAGGGTAGGAGCCAAAACAATCACTAGACTAATTCAATAATCACACACCCTTAATCCCAGTATCACATATCCAGTCACCTCTGGGAAAAAAAAAAAAACCAAACAAACACCTTTGCCTGCAAGAGGATTTAGGGGGACTTCTAGGCACAAGCCATATACTCTCAGCCATAAAAAGAATTATGACCACCCATGCTCCAAAGATCAGCTTTAAGGAAGTTGGGAGCTTTTGGAAGTATTTTGTTACTATATATATATTTATTTGTTTGTTTGCTTGCTTTTATTTAGTACAAGGTCTGCATGGTCTACAGGGTCTCACTATGTAGATCGGACTTGTAACGACCCTCCTGTTTTTCAGCCTCCCAAAATGCTAGGATTACAGGCACGTGCTCCCAGGCCCAGTCTCCATCCATGTCTTTGTGCTCCCTGGGAGCCAGGCCAGCATGGCACGTCAGGGAACCCTGGCCGCTGCACTCTGCCTAAGCAGGTGCTTTAGTGGGCTGAGCTAGTTGCCAGCCCTCTTTGTTTTTTGAATGAGTGGCTTCTTTGCAGCGCCTGCAGTATTGAAATCCACCAGATGTAGGGGAAAGTTCAGCAATGAATCCTCACCAAGACCCATGTTGTCGTCACACTCACATTTGGTCAGTGAACCCTGAGCTCTGCCTCACCTTTACCATTCAGTGTGGTTATGAAATTAAAGATGGAATTATAAATTTACCAACAAAGAAAATTCGATGACTCACTGCCGAATTCCATAAGAAATTTGGAAAAGACATAATGCCACTACTTCTCAAAATCACTAATGAAATTGAAAGGGAAGCAATACTCCCAAATTCCTTTGTAAAAACAAGCATTACTCTCATACCAAAACCAGAGAAGAGGGCCAGTGGGATAGCTCAGCAGACTAAGCACCTGTTTAGGCAAACTCGGGACTAGGGCTCAATTCCTGGTCCTGCATGCTGTGCCGGCCCTGCCCCTGCGTGTGCTGAGCTGACCACCATGGTGGCACATGCCTGTAATCCCTGCGCTGGGGAAGCTGAAAACAGGAGGATCACTATGACCCCAAGCTGGGCAGTGAGACCCTGTACCAAATGCAAAAAATGAGAAAATAGATAAAATCAGAGAAGAATCTGTCTTAGTTAATCTTCCCTCATTGCTGAGACAAATACCCAACATGCAAAATGAAGGAAGGAAAGGTTTATTTAGCTCACAGTTACTGGAGGTTTCAGTCCATACTTGGCTGGTTCCAAGGCAGAGAGGCACATGGCAGAGAGCAGCAGTTCATGGCAGCAGAACAGCAACAATATGGTGACAGAGGCGACTGACCAACCAGGAAAGCAGAGAGTAACAGCATGAGTCTGTCTCTCTGTCTCTCTTTATATTGCATTCAGGCTCTCTGCCTTAGGATATCTATCCTAGACCACATTCATAGTCCCAGCCATACTCAGACTGATAACCCCATCAGTGCTAAAATACATAATCCCAGTGGATTATGAGTCAAGTCTCAAACTCTAGAAGTCCCTGCCTCATGATTGCATGAGGCTTTAGGGAGACAACTAGACATAAACCATAACACACAATCTCTAAGATACACGTGCAAAAATACTCAGTAAGATACTAGCAAACAGAATGCAGCAAATCATCCAAAAGTTTATGCATCATAACCAAGTAAGCTTCATCCTAGGCAGCCAGGGATGGTCCACTATACGCAAATCAGTAAATGTAATACACCACATTAGCAAAACCAAAGATAAGACTCACATGACCATATTAAACAATGAAGAAGCATTTGACAACGTCCAACCCCCAATCATGATTTTAAAAAATACCTACAAAAATATGGATTGAAGCCCTTTATCTCAATCTGCATCATACTAAATGGTCAAAAGCTAAAATCTTTCATTCTAAAACCAGGAACAAGACAAAGATGTCCACTGTCACCACTCTTACTCAGTATAGTTTTGGAAACATTAGCCAGATGAATTAGATAAGAGAAAGAAAAAAAAAGGGATAAGGACAGAAAAAGAAGAAGCAAAATTATTATTATTCAGTAATGACATGATACACTACATAGAAGACTCAAGAAACCTTGTGAAAGACTCTTAGAATTAATAACCAAATTCAGCAGTGTAACAGCATACAAAGTCAACACTCAAAAATCAATAGCACAATCCCTGCACTTGGGAAGTGAGGAAGGAGGATCACTGTAACTTCAAGGGCAGCCTCTACTACATAGTGAGAAATGGTCTCAAAGAAAACAAAACGAATCAATAGCATTTTTTTTTTTTTTTTTTTTTTTGGTGGGACTGAGGTTCAAACTCACGACCTTGCACTTGCCAGGCAGGCACTTGTGCCACGGAGCTATCTCCCCAGCCCCCATCAGTAGCATTTCTAATATGCAAATAATAAAAACACCAAGAGGGAAATTAGTGAAACAATACCATTCATGATAGCATTCCCCTCCCGCCAAAAATGAAATACCTACGAACTAGTTAAGAAAACAGTGAAAGATCTTTACATTTAAAACTGAAATACTTGGGCCAGTGAGATGGTTCAGTGGTCTAAAACGCCTGCCTAAGGAAAGCTTAGGCAACTGCAGGGACTGAGGTTTGATCCTCAGCACCACATGCTGTGGCAGCCCCACCCCCAGGGCAGGCTGAGCCAACCATTAAAAAAATAAAAATAAACAAAATTGGAATACTCTGCTGGGTGTGGCAGCATGTGCTCATAATTCCAGCACTTGGGAGGCTGAAGCAGGAAGATTACCATGAATTCAAGGTCAGCCTGTATTACATATAGAATTCAAAACCAACCTGAACTACATAATGAGATCCTACCTCAAAATATATACATACATACATACATACATACATACATACATACATACTACAATACTCTGAAAAAGGAAAGCAAAGAGGATACTAGAAAATGCAAAGGTTTCCCTTGTTCTTTTTTTTTTTTAATGTACTTAGTACCAGCTCTACAGGATCTCACAGACAGATTGGATGCACAGTGATCCTCCTGTTTCAGCCTCCCAAGCACTAGGATTACAGGCACGCACCACCATGCCCAGCCCCAGTCCCCTTCTCAGGGCATTGCGGGGACAAGGATGATACAACACAGCAAGGACCGAACCCCAGTCCCTGCATAAACTTGTTCTTCAATAAAAAGAACAAATATTATTTTAATGACTATATTTCAAAATTTTTATACAGATTTAATGCAATCCCTATCAAAATACCAGTTGCATATCTCATAAAATTAGAGAAAATAATCCTAAAATTCATTTGGAACCAGAAGATACCTAGAAAAACAAAAGCAATTCAGGGCAACAAAGGCCTCACAATCCCTGACTTGGAATTATACTACAAAGTTACTGTGATAAAAAACCATATGGTAAAAATGGACTCTTAAAAAAAAATAGACCCAAGGATCAATGGAAGAGATTAGAAGATAAACACCTCCAAATACATTCAACCATCTTTTCTTTAATAATGGAGCCAAATACTTTCACTAGAGAAAAGATAGCCTCTTTAATAAATAGTGCTAGAAAAACTTGCTTTCTACATGCTAAAGATTAAAACTAGATCCAACTCTTTCACAATACACTAAACTAAAATCAAAATGGATTGAAGATCTAAATATTAAAACAGAAATTCTGGGCCAGCCAGATGGCTCAGTAGATTAAAGCATCTGCTTAGGCAGTTGCAGTGACCAGGGGTTCAATCCCTAGCAT
This sequence comes from Myocastor coypus, assembly GCA_004027025.1. Taxonomy (NCBI): domain Eukaryota; kingdom Metazoa; phylum Chordata; class Mammalia; order Rodentia; family Myocastoridae; genus Myocastor; species Myocastor coypus. Next base: position 80,107 of record PVJA010002388.1, read on the forward strand.
GTTGTGCTAGCCCCACTTTCAGGATGCACTGAGACAGCAATTGAGACTGGGTGTGGAGGTGCACACCTGTAATCTCAGTGCTTGGGAGGCAAAGAACAAGAGAACCCTATGAATCTGATCTGTGCAGTGAGACCCTGTAGACTCTGTACTAAATATATATAAATAAATAAATAAACAGATAAGTAAATATGAAATTCTACATCTGCTGGAAGAAGAAACAGGTAGAAATCTTGATAATATTAGTATAGGTGAAGAATTTATAAACAAATCCCTTATAACACAGGAAATAGCACAAGTAACCAGAAACTGGGGCCTCATCATATTAAAAAGCTTTTTTTTTTTTTTTTTTTTGTGGGACCGGGGTTCAAACTCACAACCTTGCACTTGCCAGGCAGGTACTTGTACCATAGAGCTATCTCCCCAGCCCCTTATTAAAAAGCTTTTGCAAAGGAGAGAAACCACCAACAAAGGGAAGAGACAATCCAGTGTGGGGGAGAAATTGCCAGGCATTCCTCAGATAAAGGACTATCTCTAGAATATACAAAGAGGTCAAAAATCAGACCACCCCCAATTTAAAGACTCAATTCAAAAAATGCAACAGCACTGGTCATTTGTGAGTTGCAAATTAAAACAATACTAAGATTCTGTCTTAATCCAGGTAAATAACAACAAAACTGGCCATTGTCAAGAAATCAACTAAAAACAAATGCTTATAGGTGTGTAGGGAAAAAGGAATGCTTCTTCACTGTTGGTAGGAGTGTAGATTGATACAACCAATATGGAAGTCCTTGTGGAGATTCCTCAAAAAAGCTAAATCTAGAGGTTCCATTCAACTTAGCTATTCCTTTTTTGGTATCTTTCCAAAAGAATTAAAAGCATCATACCACAATATCTGCAGTCCCACGTTTATAGAAGCACAGCTTGAAATCTTGGAAACAGCCCAAAGGTCCATCAACTGCTGAATGGATAAAGACATGGGTTTTTATATACATTGGAGTTCTAATCTGCCATAAAGAAGGATGAATCTGAAACATTTCTAGTGAAACAAATGCATCTTAAGACCAAACTCTTAAGTGAAATAACATGAACACATGGGTTTAAATATCATATTGTTTCTCTGGTATAAGAAACTAGAAGTACAAACAAAGGCTAAAATGTATAATAGATGTTAAAAATGGGGAAAAAAACTGTTCAAATGAGCAGGGGAAAAAGACAGGGAGGGGGAAAGGAAGGAAGGGACAAGAAAAATAGGAAACAAAGCTTTTGTAAAAATGAGGGAAAGTAGGGGTAAAGAGGGAGAGGGGACAAAAAGAAGTAAGATGTATCATGTACAGGTACAAATTCCCCATGATGAATGTTTTGACTGAACAACTGATACATTCTTTGAGACTTTGTTTTGCTTTTGTTGATCTTGCTAATGCTTCCTTCAATGTTCCCTTAACTGATAAGTCCTGGGACCAGTTTGCATTTACCTGGCATGAGAACAATGGATCTTTGAAGTGCCATGGTTGATGGTCCAGGGCATTAACTTGTTATCTTGCCCACACGCTATAAAAATCTTCCATTACATACATGATATCATGCTAACTTCTGATACCTTACAGATTTAGAAAAACACCTGTAGGGTATACAGTGACCCTTGAAAGAGTAGAAATGGGAAACTTTTCCCCACAAGGTGCAAGGGCTGAGAACTGCTCGGCAGAGGTTTTATATGATTTTTTAAATGTATTTAATATAAGGTCTACAGAGTCTCACTACAGAGATCAGACTCATAGTGATGCTCCTGTTTTCAGTCTCCCAAGCACTGAGATTATAGGAATACACCACCATGCCATCTCATTCGCCATCCCAGCATGCCCTTTGGGCAGAGCTGGCACAGCAAGCTGAGAATCGAACAGAGATCCCAGTTACTGCATCTGCCTAAGCAGACACTTTAATCAGCTGAGCCATCTGGCCAGCCCTTGTAAAGGTTTTAGATAATGAAGTTATAACAGATGCTTCAGACCACTTAGTGACAGCATTTATGATATTGACCACCTAAAAAATGTCTAGGATGTCTTTACACGTTAGCTGGCCTCTTTACCTGGTTCTGGGGATATGTACTCCTGATTGTTACTTGTGTCACTCTAGGAATGTATGTCTCCTGCTACAGTCTATGCTTTTGCTCTGGAATTACAATCCAGTGTTCAGCTGTAATCAGAGGAGATAGCACCCCTTCCAAGGCTCAGCGACCATCACAGAAAACGGAGTGGAGAGACTATACAAACCAGCAGAAAAGATGTAGTGTAAATTGTTCTCTGGGTCAGCCTGATAGCTCAGCGGACTAAAATGCCTGCTTAGACAGAGCGTCTGGGGTTTGATTCCCCAGCTCTCCCAGCGGGGTGCGATGAGGTTGCAGTTGAGACTGGGCATGGTGGTGTGCACCTGTAATCCCAGCACGTAGGAGGCTAAAAACAGGAGAATCAATCTATGTAGTGAGACCCTGTAGACCCTTAGACCCTGTCCTAAATACAGAAAATAATAATAAAATAAATTGTCCTCTGAACTATAATCAAATTAACTCCAACTTCAGTGGGTCCTCCCTAGGCAGTCCATCTCGAGGCTGTCAGACTGTAGTGCAAGGTCACCCACCACCATAGCCGCATAGCACTTGTTGACACCAACAATTTCCTGGCAAAGCTAGGATGAGAACAGAGTACAGACAACATTTCCCAAGGACCCTTCTTGCTTTTGAATCTGCTTTTGTTGTTGTTATTGTTTTGTATTTTAGGGAAGGATCTATAGGATGCTCAGGGTCTCACTACTAGATTGGACTCGTAGTGATCCACCTGCTGACAGCCTCCCAAGAGCTGGGATTACAGGTGTGCACTACCTTGCTGAGTCTTATTTGCCATCTCATGGTGCCCTGGGGGGAGGGGGGGCCATACCGTAGGCCCAGGATTGAACTCCCGTCCCCAGCACCTGCTTGCAGGTGCTTTAATCTGCTGAGCTATTTGGCCTGCCATCTGTTGTTGTTGTTTTGCCCAGCTCAACTTGCTCCCAGGGTAGGGCTGGCACAGTATGTGGTGCCCCAGGATCAAACACAGTCCCCTGGGGCTGCCCAACAGCTGAGCTGTCTCACTGACTCTGTTTTTGTTGTTTTAGTGTTCTATAAAACCAGTAGCCTAGCACAGGGTGGGTGGTAACTCTGGCGACACTGCAGCCTGCAAGTCATCCACTGCTCTGTAAGTAAACCCTAATACACTCATCCTCTTGCCAACTTGGATTTGTCTGAGTTACTCTTTGAACTGTTGGCTCCCTGGCATTCACAAGTAAATGTTTCTTTCTTGTCTCTCCAGGGAATTCATACAACAGGCTAGGACACCCATGTTATGCCCATGAGTATCACAGTTCCTAGACATGTAGACTTGAAAACTGAGATCCACACCCACGTGATTCTCAGGCCTATAGACTTAGACTGAATAATACCCCTGGCTTTTGTTGTGGAACACAGAGGTTATGGGAGTTCTTGATCTCCTGTGTGAGCCCATTTCCATAATAAATCTCCTCATAGATCTCCCTATATGCCACTGGCTTTGTTTCTCTGAAGAACCCTGATAATATTCAGAAAAAAAAAAAAAAAAAAAAGGCCTAATGTGGTCAACCACACTTGGCCACAAAGAACTGGTCTCTTTAAGAAATAGTGCCATATCAAGGATTTAATATTGCTTATCTCTGCAGTTGACAAATTGGACATTCAGAAGTAGCAGTAGATAGACTGAGCTTGGTCACTGGCAGTTGGCTATTGAGATGTTGAGCTAAAACCTGACCTTGACTTTGGCTATAATAGATATTCCATTCACATGCACGCTGTGTTCTGGGGTGGTGACCAATCACCAGATGTTAGTAGTATACCAGTGTTTCTATGTTATGTCTCACCGTTAAGTTTGCATTTATCTGATAACTTAGGAGTTTAAGCACATTTTCATGTGTTAGAAAATTGCCTATTTGCTTTATTTGTCTTATAAATTGCTGTTTTGTACAGTTTTTCTGTTGGGGTTTTTCACTTTTTTTTTTTTTTTTTCTTCAGTACTGGGGATTGAACTCAAGACTTTGCACTTGCCAGGCAAGCGTTTATTCTACTGAGCTACCTCCCTGGCCCACTCACTTTTTTATTATAAAACCACAGTACAGTCTAGATACTAATTCCATGCTGGTTTTAAACACTGCAATTATCTTTTCCCAAAATGTCATCTTTTTAAATTGACTTTTGATATCTTCCATTTAATAGATATTCCTTTCCTGATGTAAAAATATGTTTTGTGGTTGATTAATTTGTGCTTTGGGGATCTTTCTCAAGAAGACTTTTCCCACTTTTAAGTCACAAAGATATTTTTCTGCTTTCTTTTGTTTTTTCTTGTAATTTTGTAGTTCATATTAATGAACTACATATTTATTCATCCCTCTGGGGTCTACATTTGCACACAGTAATATATGAAGACTGACTTGTTTTTTTCTATATTGAACTCATTTTCACAATGTTATTTACAACACAGTTCATTCCGTGTCTACTGGGCTGTGATGCCTATGCTATTACATAGCAAGTCTTACCTACAAGTATATTCTTACATTGTGCAACTCTCTCTGGCTTTTCTCTCTGGTTTACTGTTCTGTTCCTATATCTGTACTTTCCAAATTCCAGTAGCTTCTTTAGTGTGTCTTAATCTATGATAGGTGTTGAAGGACTGCATCTTCTTTTCTGATTTCCCCTCTACCCTTGGAGCAGCTATATCAGCAGGAAAAATAGCCACAGATGGCGGAAACAGTGCTTTAACACTTACTTTAGAAATGCACAATTAGGGTGGCTTAGGCACCACCCATACTATCCTTGCTACCCACTAGAGAGGCTCACAGTCTGGTGATACCCTCTTGGCATCTTCCAAGTGCTCATGATGAGATGCACATGTCAAATATCATGATATACACATACTGAAAGGAGAAATGTGGAAACACATTTTATGGAAAAATTAAACAAAATATAAATACCAAGGGTGTACTGTCAGGCTAACAACTGTTTTAGAGTTAGAGCAAAATTGAAACTGACAAAAGTTTTAATCTGTAAGTAATATGACAATTCTATTTTATTTTATTTTTTTTTTTTTTTCTTGTTTCAGAACCTTTGTTTGTTTATTCACTCATTTTTATGGCCGGCTCAGCCCGCCCCGAGGGCAGGGCTGGCGCAGCATGTGGTGCCTGGGATCGAACCGCGGTCCCTGAAGCCGCCCAAGCTTTCCCAAGCAGGCGCTTTAGACCACTGAGCCATCCCACCATGCCCCTAATATGACAATTCTAAATATGTGTACCTCACCACTCAACTACAGATTATAAAGTGAAAATCAAATTAAAGTAAGCAGATCTGCAAAAACTATTGTCAAATTCCTGTCATCTTGTTTAGTGAAATTCTATATCACTTCTAATGTTTTTTAACCATTTTTATTCTGTCTTTTAAAAAAGATAGAAAAGCCAAGCTGTGGTAGCACATGCCTGTAATCTCAGCACTTGGGAGGCTAAGGCAGACAATCAGTGCAAGTTTGAGACCAGCCTAGGCTACAAAAGTGAGTTCAAGGCCAGCCTGAACTGCATAGTGAGACCATGTCTCAAAAAAGACATAAATAAATAAATAAATAAATAAATAAATAAATAAATAAATAAGATAGGACATCAACTTTTTTAAAAAAAGAAAGTATAAATCTATCGCTATAATGGGAAATGCTGTTACTTCAGTTCACTGGTTTAAGAAAGAGCAAAAAATGCAAACAAATGAAACTAGATCAAAGTAATAAATGACTTCTGAAACTTCAGTTATCAAATTACCAGCACTGCTGAAAAAGGGGGTTGTAGGGTTAGGGAAAGAAGGTGGGTAATGTGTACAACAAGGAAATTAAACAAAAGTAGCATCTAATGGTCTACATAAAGATACAGTGACTGGCTGACACAATTATGCATTCACAATTATATATTTCAAAATAGCTATTACACTGATTTTAAGTGTTCCTGACACAAAGAAATAATGTTCGAGGTGATAAATATGTTAATGACCAAGAGCATCTCACACACACACGTATTTACTGAAATGGAGCAGCATTGTATTTCCAGAAAACATGTAAAATTTTTATCATGATAATATATATGGTAACTAATATGTATAAAAGAAGAAAAAGGCAAGGAAAGAGGATCAAGAGATAGATGCAGAAGGGAGAGAAGAAAAAAAAGGGGGACGAGAAAGTAGTTAAGATGTGTTATATATATGTACTAGCTCCTCACAAAGAATGTTAACAACATATATTACAAATATGTACTAATTTTAAAAAGCCACAAAAAGAAGAAATGTAATAGAAAACAAAAAATATAAAAGAAATAATACAGAGAAAAAAACATAAGAGGCTTAATCATTTCAATAACCAAAAAGCAAAATGGGAAGAAAATGGTGATCATCTGGACAAAAAATTACTTATTATGAAACTTATGTGGATGAAAGTAAATGAATGATTGCAGGATACTCTAATGCTGTTATTTCCTAGGCCCTTGACAACCAGGGTTTCTAGACAACAGAAAGGTTGACAAGAGATTAATAAAATAGGGGGTAGGGGTATAGCTCAGCAGAATAACGGCTTGCTTGGCAAGCACAAGGTCCTGGGTTGAATCCCTGGTTATGGAAAAAAAAAAAAAAAAGATTAATAAAATGACCTGAGGCACTAAATATGAATTGGAAACATCAGCATGGATTTGGGTGCTTGGAGTAGGTGTGGGTGTGTCCATCAAAGAAGCTAGAAGCAATTTCTTTTTTTATAAAAAAATTTAAATCATTCTTTTAAAATTTGGCACAGGGCCTTGCTATGCAGCTCAGACTCATAGTGATCCTCCTGTCTCAGCCTCCTCCATAGGCATGCATTACCACACTCACTTTTGATGGCCACTACACCATGCAATGGAGGGATTGAACCTGGGTCCTCGCCCTTGCCAGGCAAGTGCTTAGACCACCAAGCTCTCTCCCCAGCCCTAGAAACAATTTCTAATCCAATAACGATTAAGCATCTTGTACACAGATGGATTGTGATCTTGGACTTTGATTAAAAGAAAACCAAGGGCTTTTGGAGAAAATGTTTCATTACAAACCTGTTACACAAAAAGTGTGATATGAACCTGAAACACATTTTCACACCAGTTAACAAGAAAGCTACTAGGGCCATGTCAAATTCTAGAACCAACTTAAGCGGCTTCTACTGAACAAAATATAAGATACTCAGCTTTAAAAAAAATATTGCTACAATTGAGTGAAGTCTCCAAATTGCTTAAAGTCATGGATTCACAATATTTTTAAAAAATTAATCAGCTTTGTATTATTGTTATACAATTCACTATTTTAAAAACTGGCTAATGGAAGAGCCAAACATTCATCTTATTTTCTGTATAAAATTACACTGTTGGTTAGTGGCTATAAGAGTAGCATTGATATAAAAGTATCCCAATGTAAAATGTCTGTAAAATATTCCACCTAACAAATGAAAAATAAGTTTTTGAATTAAAATACTTTTTGGAACCTTCAATAAAGTAATGAATGTAGCTGCTAATCACAGAACAAGAGAAAAATCACACGTTATATGCCTCTTGTTGAAGGAATATAGCACCACCTATGGTTTCTGCAAAGGGATTATACCTAAATCCAGTCAAGCCTCTGTCTCCCTGTGCAGGAAATACAGAGGCTAAAGAAATGTGTTGGACTGTACCAAGAACAAAATGCAGGCTGTGGGAAACCATTACATCAAAAGTTCTAGGCTCTAGCCAGCTATCAGCCATCAAGAACTGTAATTTCAGTTCTCTGGGAGGCTAAACCAGGAGGATAACAAGTTCAACCATAACCTGAGCCTGGACAACTCCACAACTGAGACTCGGCATCAAACTAAAAATTTACAAGACCTGGAGAGATAGTTCAATGCAAAGACCCTTGGTTCAGTCTGCAATTAAAGAGGTTTTGTTGCAAATGCCTTGTACTATTGGAGTTCTCAATTGTCTGACTACATAAGCAACCTCACAGACTTATGATGACAGTGTAATATAATTTTTAATTCAAACACAGAACATCATCAAGAATTTCCCACTTTGTATCTATCCAAGTCAGTAAGTCCAAAGTGTACAAAGAGAAGCAACTGAAGTGCTTGGAATCCTTTACTAATCTCTCCCCCATGTTTCCACATTTTACCTATTAATAATGAAGATAATTGTTATATTGTATCCATATTTCAACAATGGGTTTTTTTGTACCAATACTTATTTTTAGGAATTTGCCTTGGATCTCATTTGTAATTTCACTTCTGCAATTTACATTAAGATTTAATAGTCCAGACTAGGATGACTATTTCCTCCTAATACCAAGTAGTCGTGGTGAGTGGAGCAACTGGGGTAGCAGTAACCAGGGTAGCTGGTAGTAGCAGCTCTCATATACAGAACCATGGACTATCTCCTCCTTTAGAGAAATATTAAATAATCTTCATAAGACAATTTAATTTTTATTAAAATCTTGTGCACTTTTGATCACTTAATGTTCAGAAATGCCATTACTTTTGTAATTGCCCTGTTGCTGTCTACCTTTTTTTTTTGTTGTTTCTCTTTTTGAGACAGGGTCTCGCTGTACAGTTCAGGCTGGCCTTGAGCTCAGTTTTGTAGCCCAGGCTGGTCTCGAATTCTCACCAATCCTCCTGCCTCAGCCTCCCGAGTGCTGGGATTACAGGTGTGTGCCACCACGCCCGGCTTATCATTTTTTCTTTGTGGTAATCACTATTGTGGGAAAAAAAAAAAAAGGCTACTGGTTTTTAAGGGTCTTCTGGTAGTTGGAAAATGACATTTTTTATTTGTAGGAATCTTCAGGTTTGTTCTTTCTGCATATATGATCTACACACAGATGGTCAGCATATAATGTTGGCTTTCAAATTCTTAAGTTTTTTATTCCCTTTTCTTTTACATTATAGCTTTGGCCATGATCTCCCGTAAGTAACAGCATTAAAGAACACCTGTGACTCAAATTTAAGTCATACTTATACTCTTCTGATTTATCTCCCTACTATAGTTAAAATATCAGTTACCAGCAATTATTTTATTTTTTAAAAATAGAATAATTATTTAATAGGATAGAAAAATCAGTGATTTACATACATCTTTTTTATTAGATGGGTGTAAACCAACCAAAATGAATATGAAAAAATTCCAAAAATAAAAAAATAAAAATTTCATGATGTGAAAACAGGTATGAAGATAGAACCATACAACCATCAACTAGAATAAATTTAAAGAAGCTATGTTAATTTCAAATTAATGGAATAGATGAAAAATGCACTTAGAAACAATCAAAATGTGTCCTCCATTTAGAATAGCATAGTTCGGATTATCACAAAGAAATATTAATAGTAGTTATATGTAATATCTTTTTTTGCATGTAATATCTTTTTTAAAACTTTTATCAAGTTTATTGGTAGTGATTATTTTATTAATATTAATTTCGCTTATTGTGCTGTAAGCCCCATGAAGTCTGAAGTTATACCTAGTTTTTCTCATCACTGTAGTCCTGGCAAAATTCCTGGACATAGCTTAATAAATATTATTGAACTAATAAATGAGTCCCTTCATGGTAATAAAGAACTGATAGAAATTATAACAGGCGAAGGCTTTTTATTTCTCCTTATTCTTATCTTTTTTTTTTTTCTCTACTCCAAATGCAAGCCTATTAGCACTCGGGTGTATATGTATGAATGAGAGTAGTTTGGATGGAGGGACCAAAACTCACATTGGCTAAATTAAATGTGACTTTGCTGGAAGGAGTTTAACAAAATGAGGATTGGAGATTAAAAGATGAAAACAATGTTTTAAAAAGAGAGCTAAGAAAAGAACAACCCTGCTGGGGAGATAGCTCAATAGAATAAGTGCTTCCCTGGCAAGTGCAAGGGCCTGAGTTCAATCCCCGGTCCTGCCAAAAAAAGAATAATTCTGGGAGTACAAGACAGCAGAAATTACTCAGTAGTTTTGTGTGGAGGTACTGCCATGGGAATATTCCAAGAAAGAGGCATCTAGTTGGTGCAATTTAACAGGTAAGGCCTGGACACCAGTGCAATAGAAGTGATCCATCCTCTAATAAGGAATATAGTAATAATAATAATAATAACAACAACAACAACACGCAGGGCTAGCCTGATAGTTCAGCAGACTAATGTGTCTTGCTGAGAGGTGGGCATGATGACATGTGCCTATAATCCCAGCACTTGGGAGGCTGAAAACAGGAGAATTGCTACGAGTCTGATCTACATAGTGAGACTGTGTAGATCCTGTCCTAAATACTACTATTAATAATAATAATAATAACAACATGTGGTATCTACTAGAAATAGAAATGGAGGCAAGCAGGACAATTATCAATGTCTTCTTCAAACTACAGGTTTTGCTCTGCATTTTCAAGGTTCATCTGACATATTACCATTTTCAATACTAAAATCACCAACAAACTAATGATAAATTAATAAATAACAGCATAAAAGGATTCAGAATGGTGACAAGACATTAAGAATATACTTTTTACAACTCAGTTTTGATTTTTGAAACATGGAAATGATTTACAAAATTAAAACAAATAACCAGAACAAAGTGAAATTTTCCCTTATACATACAAAAAAAAAAAAAAAAAAAAAAAAAAAAAAAACACAAAACGCTTCTTTCCTGCACCTTACTTTTTCACTTCATATAGCTCAGCACTCACTTCATCTCAGTTCATGAGTTCCACATTCTCTTTTTAACTGGGTTTTAGTATATCAAAAAAAAGTTGTATAACCATCTCCACAATTTAGTTTTACAATATTTAATCACTGCAAAAAGAAGCCTTTAACCACTAGCAGTCACTCCTCACTATTCTCCACTTCTTTCTCTAGCCCTAGGCAACTAATAATCTACTGTCTCAGCCGGGTGTGGTGGTGCACGCCTATAATCCCAGTACTCGGGAGGCTGAGGCAGGAGGATCAGTGCGAGTTAGAGACCAGCCTGGCATACAAAGTGAGCTTAAGGCCAGCCTGAACTGCACAGGGAGACCCTGTCTCAAAAAGACAAAAAGAAAAAATCTACTGTCTCTATAAACTTGTTTATTTTCAACATTTCATGTAAATAGAATCATACAAAGCATGTTTTTATGATGCCAGGCTTCTGATGATTTCAAGATTCGCCCACAGTGTATCAGTTCTTCATTCCTTTTTAATGATGAATAACATTCCATTGTATAAAACACCTGAAGGATCAGTCATGTAGAGTTGCACACCATCATTCACACTGTAAGAACCAGGCATGAAACTGCAGCCAAAGGGTCTGACAGCACTGTAGAGTGTATAAGTACGTACATGCATGGCCACTCGGTCTGCAAGATGGTTCAGTGAAATGTTATAGCCACAGTTAGATCTAAAGTTGGAAGCTTCTTCTCTTGCTATGGCTGCTAAAGACCGTGTGTCTGCCAGCAAGCCATGCCAACATGCCGACCAGTGTTAAAAAGTTGTTTGTTGGAACCTTCTTTGTAAAGCTTAGAAAGAACTAATTTTTCTACCCCAGAGACAACACCATCTTTACATCTGATCCCAATATCTGTACTACTGTTTTCCACAGCCTTCATAGCATATTCAACTAGAAAAACTCTTCCATCAGGAGAGAATGTAGAGGCTGATAGAACATACGCAGTTCCAATCTAGCTCATCTTGTTCCTGTATAATTTTTTTCTATTCTGTTACTTTGATTAAAGTTTTGTAATATTCCGACTGCTGTTTGTCTAATCAGTCCTCACCTGATAAGCAATTATTTCCAATCTTTTGCTATTACAAATAATTCTACAATAAATAATTTTGTGTTTATGCTCTAATTGTGGAGATGTACCTTCAGGACCAATTCCTAGAAATGAGATTAGAAGGTTTATATAAAGAGTTTATGGGCTGAGAGATAGGTTGGCAGTCTAAGTGCCTGCCCGGCAAGTAAGTACAAGGACCTGAGTTCGATCACCAGTACCACATGCTGTGCTGGCCCTGGAACCAGGTGTGGTGCCGCACATCTGTAATCACAGTGCAGGTAAGGCTGAGACAGGAGGATCTCTAGAAGTCTGAACTGTGTAGTGAGAATCTGTATGAAATAAATATTTAAAAAAAAGAGTTCATATTTTGCAAAGATAAGCCTTTTGTCTGAGAGGAGTTGCACATATATTGTTCCAGTTTATCATTTAGCTTTTTCACAGTGTATTTGTTATTTTATAAAGCTGTTATTATTATATAATTCAAATGTATTGGTCTTTTACTGTGTTTTGACTTTAAAAGTTTCAAAAGCTTTCCTTGAGAGGTTCTGGCCAGAGTATAAATTCAATTATTACGGTGGTCATCTAAAATGGCTGAAGGCCAAACACAACAGCTTATCTTCCCAGAGACCCCTCTCCTCTTACCTCCACCCCCAGTGCTAGATATAATCTCCTTTTTCTGTGCCACAAGGAGAACCCAATCAGCCCCTTAGGTCTCACTGAACTTGCCCCTCAAACTCCGCCCCTAGCAAAACTCCATACACCCCAGCAACCCTGTCTCAGGTCAGAGGATCCCCAACCTCCCTGCCATCCATCCTCTCTGCATCCTCCTCCAGGGCAATAAAAGCCTTTGCCTCCCTTTCTTTTCCTTCTGTTTCTCTGCTACACTGAAAAATCTAACATTCCTCAGTTTCAGGTTGTAAGGAAATTCAGTCAAGTTTTCACTTGGTGTTTCATCCTTTACACTTACATCTCTTAATCAGGCTTTTCTTTATTTTTTGCTTTTTCTGCTATATAAAGTATAAATCCTAATTTCTTTCTTCCCAAATGAATATGCATATATTCAACCTGATGTAAACTGTCATCTCTTTTCTGAGTAAGAGCAGAAAACACTATTTCTGGTTTTTTAGTTCCATTGATCTGTCCATGAATGCACCAACATTATCTTGTTTTACTAACAGCTTTATAGTATCCTTTGATCTCTAATATAGCCACTATACTTCTACTCTCCTTCTGGGACATTTTCCTCTTTCTTCCAAATCTCCATTATGAACACAAAAATCAATTTAATTCCTGAAAAGCAAAAAAGGGGTTGGGTAATTTTTATTGAAATGATGGTAAATTTACATATCAACTTGGAAAGAATCAAAATCTTTAAAATGTTGAACAAGGTCTATGGTGGTGCACATCTGTATTTTAAGCACTCTGGGTGGCTTAGGCAGGAGAATTGCAAGTTTCAGCCCAGCCTGGGCAACCTAACAGATCTGTCTCAAAATAAAAACTTGAGATAATAAAATGAGATACAAAAATAATATTTTAAAATAAAATCTTGATGTTTAAGTCATGAGCAGGGGAATGGATTTTTTGCATAGAACCCCAGTGGCACAGGAAATGGTATCAAGAATCAACAAATGATGGTGACTTTAAAAATTTCTGCACAGAAAACAACCAACAGAGTGAAGAGCCATCCTATAGAAGGGGAAAAATATTTTTGTCAGCCACTCCTCAAGGAGAGGATAAATAAATAACCAAAAATCAAAATTAGAAACTCCAAAATAAAAGATGGGCAAAATTTTTTAAATGGCCAAGTAAAATATACAGACAATTCTCAGAAGTACAAGTGGCCAATAATACATAAACAAATGTTCAACATCGCTGACCATTACAAAAATGCAACTAAAAACAACATTGAGATTTCATTTTACTGTGAAAAAATTTCCATTATCAAATCACATAATAACAAACACTAACTAGGCTGAGGTGGGGGGCGGGGGCAGAACCCTACCACACTGCTATTGGTCACATAAACAACCACTGTGGAAATAAGTAAAAAGATTCCTCAACAAACTGAAACTAGAAATTTCACTTGACTCCACTATTCTGATTCCAGGCATCCTTCTCAGAGTTAAAGACATATCACAGCAATAGACACTGTATATAGCAGCACAATTCAGTGGCTAACTCTTAGAAGCAGTCTCTACGACCATCAGCAAATGGATAAATAAAATGTGGCACTAACACACAGAGCACTACACTGCCATAAACTCAAGTCATTCATAGGAAAATGGATGCACCTTGAGATTATGTTAAATGAGATAAATCAGACACATGAGTGTAAATATTACATGGCCTCTCTTCCATGAGAAACCTCAAGTGTAAAGGGCAAAACAGAAGGTAGATAACAGAAGTAGGGGAAAGGAGTCAAAAGATGGGAGGAAGGGGAAGGGGATGAAAGAAAGGAATAGAGATGTGCTATAGCTGTACTGGCTCTCCACAGGAATGTAAACATGTACTAAGAAAAAAAAAAAGTTCAGGAGCTGGGGAGAGAGTTCAGAGGCATAAGCATCTACCTGGCAAACTTAAGGACCCAAGTTCAATCCTTGGCCCTGCATGCTGTGAGGTCTCAGCCCCTAGATTCCCAGGTGCCCACCGTGCAGCCCCAGAGCCACGCATGGTGGCACATGCCTGTAATCCCAGCACTCTGGGAGGTTGAGACAGGAGGATCTCTGAGTTCAAGACCAGCCTGGGAGCTACAAAAGTGAGCACAAGGCCAGCCCAAACTACACAGCAATATCCTGTCTCAAAAGAAAAAAAAATTTCAGTCTACCCCAAAATAAGTTTTTTCAGGGCTAGCCAAATAGTTTATCCAATTAAAGCTCCATTAAAGCTCCTAGACACAGGGGCCTGCCTTGCCAGCCCTGCCCTCAGGGCACGCTGAGACTGAATAGGTTGGAGCGCCTCTATAATCCCAGCTTTTGGGAGACTGTAAACAAGTGGATCGTTATGAGTCCAGTCTAGTAATGGGACCCTGAACACCCTGTAGACCCTTCCCTAAAACACTCACACACACACACACACACACACACACACACACACACACACACACACACACACAAATTCCAGTCTGTATTTTTCAGCTGTTTTAAGGTTTTTTTCTACAGCTTTTGCAAGATTGTTGCTCTTTTTGACATTTACATATTATTTATAAATTTGTTAAAACTGCTGGTCTTTCCATTAATTTTATATCTTTTTTTTTTTTTTTTTTTTTTTTTTTTTTTTTTTTTTTTTTTTTTTTTTTTTTTTTTTTTTTTTTTTTTTTTTTTTTTTTTTGTCTTTTTGAGACAGGGTCTCGCTATGCAGTTCAGGCTGGCCTTGAGCTCACTTCTGTAGCCCAGGCTGGTCATGAACTCGCACCGATCCTCCTGTCTCAGCCTCCTGAGTGCTGGGATTGCAGGTGTGCACCACCACGCCCTTATACCTATTTTTGAGGAACATTAGTTTTTAATTTTTTACCTAAACCATCACATTACTTGTATATAAATCTCTCCTTTTGCAATTCTGATTCATGTACTGTCTGATTTTTTCCCAAGACAAATGTAAACAAAATAGAGGCAGTAGGTAATATTGCCTTTAGTTGGCTTTGACAAAGATATGTTTCAAGATGCTAGACCTGATTGGTTTGTTGTTTTTAATAGAATCCTGAGTCCTGCATTTTAAGTCTTTCAGGATTCATGGCCATCCCCATATATCCTTAGATTAATATGCTCATCGCATGAGTGGACTCCTAACAGGGAACCCTGAAATGATTACTACATTGTGTCAACTTAAGAACTGAGAAGTATGGATGCTTAACTGACCCAGCATGAGTCCAGGGTCTTCACTTTGTGAACATCCTGAAGCTGAGAAGGGCACAGAGATGATGTGGATGGACAGCCGCCACCAGTACAGAGTAAGGCAGCAAAGAGGCTCACGCTGCCCCCTTTTGCTAGCTGCTTTGGGGTCTTCTGCTGCCTTAAACTGTTGCCCCTCTGCCATGTGCCACCCTGCCTTGGAGCCAGCCGATTACAGACTGCAACGTCCACCAACTGTGAGCAAAATAAACCTTTCCTTCCTTAATTTTGGGTGTCAGGTACTGTTGTCTCAGCAACCACATGAAAGTAACTGAGACACCCACTGTATTGGTCATGCCACATCATCTTAAAATGTATAAATTTACTACAATTTTAAGACTTGCATCTGACTGACTTGTGGTAGTGTTAGGAGTGATATACATATATCTATATCTATATCTATATATCTATATATATCTATATATATACATGCATAGTTATGGATGACTAGTGCTTGTCTGCTTAGTTCTTGATAAGACCCAAGTGGGTTCCTGTTTCCTTAAGTTTTCTATTTTCTGAGACCTTTAGGTTCCAATTTCCCCCTTTGGTTTCCTGGTCAAGAATAAAGTCACCGCTTTCCCATTAGTTGCCCGCGGGCTCACTTCCCCGTTAGCTGCCCGAGGGCTCACTTTCCATTAGCTGCCCGCAGGACCCACACCATCCGGAAACACCCCAATCACCTTCCCCAATCCCCCGAATAACGTACGCTATTGGCTTCTGTGAAACCTGCCTGCTGAATCCCTCATTAGCATAGACGGTCTATAAAAACCCGTACCCACCGAGGCTCGGGGTCGCTCTCCTGGGGCGGGGGATGACCCTACGCCGGCGTAGCCAAAAAAAGCGCTATAACACCTTTATAATAAAAGAGCTCTATAACACTTTGAGGCACCGACTCTTGGCTCATCCTTCTCCCGACGTCTCCAGGACCTAACAGTAGGTATTTTTTATTGTTTTAATCTTTTTCAATTTGGCATCGATGTTACATTTGTTTCACAAAAAGTAAACTTCCTGTTACTTTATGTACTTTGGAAGTTTATGTAACATCAGTATTGTCTAACCTTTAGAAAGGGCGGCAGCTTCCCTAAAGCCATCTGACCTGTGCTTTTTGATAATTGATAGCTTTCTCTGCTCCTGTGAAAATTTATCGGTCCATTCTTACCAAGGTGAACACCAGCAACTTGCTTCCCAAGGAAATGAAGCATCCATTTATCAAATTTATAGTTATGTAGAATTTTGTCTGAATATTGCTTTCAGCAATTTTTGCATTTGAGTTCTACTTACTTAAGCTTTGTTGTTTTTGAGAATGTTTATTAATTCTAACACTTGTTTCATATCTTTTTGCTTTTAACTTTAAGAATTTCTGAGGGAGGATTTAACATTCCTAGTGCCTTAGGCATACTAATAAATTCTGTGTGCTCTTTTACCATTAAAAGTTGTTTTCTGGGAAAATAACACTATATCAAAATTATGAGATTCAATTAAGTCAGCAATTGGAAGAAATTCAGAGCATTAATTATATGTAAGAAAGCAAACAAGTATTCAACTAAAAAAAAGACAAAAGCCCTGAAGCTTTAGACTAGAACTATAGCATGAGTGTCACAGTAGGCTATTTGTATCATTGAAAGTTCTAAATGGTTCACCATAGCTGTGCTAGACCATTATCAAGCCAAATAAATACTAACCAAATAGAAGCCAACTACTACACTATTTTCCTAAATTGGTCCCAGGGTTTGGGCTGCAGGATAATGAAGCACTGGGATTTCTGTTTTTGTTTTGTGGAAACAGGGTCTTATCATGCAGTTCAAGCTGGCCTAGAATTCACGTGTCCTTCTGCCTTCCAAATGCTGTGATTACAGGCGTGCAGTACCATAACTAGCAGCACCAGAATGATTTGCGTCCCACTATTCCTACCCAAAGTCCAGGGCAATGGTCTACTTTGGAGGCTCAGGCATTTTATTCAGAGACAACAGAGATGTTGCTACCTGGATCTTCAAAAGTAGTTTAATACCAGCAATCCATCATGCCGTGTGAAGGATAGCACTTAGGCGACTGAGTCCTTACTGGCAAATATTACTAAGCTTAACTGTGCCATAAATGACCTATAATATATAAACAATAGTTACATAAAAATTAGAACTAAAATATGTAAGAGTCAACAGTTACAGCTTTGGCTATTATATGTAAGAGTTTATGTTTACCACTGTTTAGTATTTATAAGTTTATTTCCTAAAGTACTGAAATCTTCACTTTCAATTTATATTTGACATTTATATTTTATATTAAAATCTGACCAGGGGAAAAATTATAAAACAGGAAAAGCACACAGATATACATACATATATACACATGTATATATGTATATATACACGTATATATACATATACACACATGATAGAGATGCAACTTTGTAAAGCAAAATATAAATATGCTATATTTTACATATCAAAATATTTACAGTTAACTCTTTAAAGATGAAAATCCATCTCCTTCATCTTTATAGTCCCACTTTGGAGGAAAGTGTTCAGTACAACGTACATGTGCAATAAATGTTTGCTGAAAAACTGGAAATGAATATCTTCAAAAAAAGGTAGTCATGAAATAAATATATAGAAGTTTAATGTTTATACCTGAAACATACAAAAGCTCTACGACAAAGTCCGTATCTAAAATGTTCTTGCCACTTCATTATTACAAATTTAAATCTTTAGTCAAAAATCTAACTCTAAAAATAGGGTCTCAAAAATCATCTACATGTAAGACCAGGACATGTAAACTAGCCTATGCCGCATCGCTATCATCATCAACTACTGAGGCATAGATGGCTTGATTCCTCCTCTTAATCTTCTTTCTCTGCTCAGGTTCATGCTCTTCACTCAGCCTCTTCGGTGGCACTTCAGTTAAGTCCTTTCCATCCTCCAGCTCCACAGCCTCATCTGTCTTTCCCTCACTACCAGCTGGTGAACCTGATACATCATCAGAAGATACGATCATGGAACCTGGCAAGATCCTGACATCAGAGAAGCTTGTAGAAAAGTCAGAAGTCTGACGAGAAGAAGCTTCTGCAGATGGTGTGTTCACATCACTGTGACCAACGTCATCTTCAGCTTCCTCTTCTTCATCTAACATGATTTCATCTGGATTAATAGAGGACAAGGCAGAAGTGTCTGTGTTATATTCACTTCGCTCTTCTCCAGAGTCATTACTCTCCACATCATTCTGCTCCTCAGGTTCACTACACAAATTATGCTCTTGCTGGGCCTTCTGAAGCCTGATATTAATGTCTGTGATGCCAAGTTGAGCACAAAATTCAGTAGTCTGAGGATGGATCCTATGAACCAGCTGTACCTGTGTATGGTGCTTGCAAGGGTCATAACAAGCAGCAGTTACACCAAAGTTACTTGGAACTCTAAGGTTGTTATTCAGTTTTTTCAATACTTCCTTCATAGCTTCTTCTGTTGCACTATAGTCCCACCTATAAAAGTCAAAACAATTGATTCTTACATTTTATTAGCCTCAAAAATAAATGATAAAAACAATTACACACTCCAGGTGCAAGAATAAAAAAGAAAGCATGGGGGACACCCTCTCAGGACCACCCCCCACCATCTCTCAGACAGGAGCTTTCTTCCCCCTAATAAATATATTCTGCTCATAAAAAAGGAAGTATGTATCAAAATGCCATACAGTAAAATTATAGTTAATTTAGCAAAGGACCACCTAGAAATAAAAAGCAACTCTTAGGGGAAAAATCTTTTTCACTCTTATCTCAAAACAAGGATCATCTTAATGTGCAAACCAAATCTTTACCATATTATAGATTTTTGTATATTTATTTACAAACTTATTTGAGCTATGTTCAACAGTCTGTTTTTCCCCTTACTGGATGGAAAACATACTTTTTAATGTAATAATCGATCAAACTTGAATTGTTTTGACACTTATTCCACAATAACCCATTCAATAAAAACAAAACTGAAGCCAGGCATGGCAGCACACACCTATAATCCCAGCACTTGGGAGGCTGAGGCAGGAGGATTGGTGTGAGTTCAAAACCAGCCTAGGCTACAAAATTGAGCTCAAGGCCAGCCTAAACTGCATAGCGAGACCCTGTCTCAAAAAGAAAAAAAAAAACAAAAAAAAACTGAGCCTTCACAGCCATTATTTGCTAGGACCACAGCCTGCAGCTAGCCCATACTCCTCCAGTCGTCCTCAGCTATAAACCCTGGGCAACTGCTTTGCCTGACTAGATGTGCTACACCATTGGGCAGGAACTTCATAAGAGGTTTTCCCAGTGTAGAAATTCCAAGAAACATGGTACCTCTAGTCCCTCCTCTGGGCCAGGGAGATAGCTCAGCAGTATAAGCGCCTGACTGGCAAGCACAAGGCCCTGAGTTCCATCTCTGGTACACAAATAAACAAAACACATCTGGTCGCTCCTCCTTTCTGCAGGCCAAGTCCTCAAGAACACCAAAACAGAACATGAAAAATGGGAGACACGGGCCCAGCAGGATGGCTCAGTGGTCTAAAGCGCCTGCTTAGGAAAGCTTAGGCGGCTGCAGGGACTGCAGTTCGATCCCCAGCACCACATGCTGCGTCAGCCCTGCCCTCAAGACAGGCTGAGCCAGCCATAAAAATAAATAAATAAACAAAAGTTTTTTAAAAAAAAAAGAAAAATGGGAGACAAAATTGTACATGCACTAGATCAGACTTACCTTGCATGCAGGCCATTATTTTCAGGCATATTCCACTGGCTCTCAGTCACATTAATAAGATCATTAGTAGCCCTGAGAATAGTCAGCCACTCAAGATCATACTCCAAGTAATCGGGAGCACTGGGGTCATGTTCTATTTCTAAAACCTATGTGAAGAAACCAATAATTTCAGGTAACAAGTATATTCCTAAGAGTCTGAGATTTTTAATGTAACAGTAAAATTTAAAAAGAATTTGAAGTCAACTGCAATAATTTTAAGTCAGCAATTTAACTTTAAGTGCATTAATGTAACAAATATTCCAAAAAATTCCCAGAATACATACACCACAAAGAAGATAAATAAATTCTCAAAGGAAATTTTAAAATAATTTTAAAAAATCAGTGGAAAAGTAAAACTATATTGCCAAATTATTTCCTTTTCTTTTTACCTGAAGGAAGTCTCTATATGGTAAGCATTTGTCCAAGGCTAAAAATTTGGTTGCTTTGGCTGTCTGTCCTTCTTCCACGGCCTAGACAATACAAATCATGATTTTTAAGAAGCCAAAACATCACAGGCAATTCAGACATAGAAAAGAAATACTCTTTAATATATATGCCCCGACCTATGTATCAAAGAAATGATTATTACTAACAGTCGCTAAAAAGGAATGAAATACAGATCATGCTACAATATAAATGATTGTTTAAAACTAGGACATAAAAAATATATATATAATGTGAAACACTATGTATCATTCCATGTATGAACTAGGCTAAACCAACAAATCTAGAGATGCAAATCAGTGGTTGTCTAAGGCTGTGGGTAGGCAAGAAGTCTAACTACAAACAGGTATAAAGGTTTTTTAGGATTATGTATGGTATGCACAAGTTTGAAATTTTAATAAGAATCACTGAACTATACACATACAACATGTTCATTTTACTGTATATTATAACCTTCTGAAGTATTTTTTTAAATGAAGCAGCAAAAAGAAATATGGGGGAGCAATCACAAACATTTAATATTATACTAAAAGCACTATTAAAGTAATGGCATTAGGAACAGAACACTTGCCTAATATGCACAAGGCCCTAGGTTCACTCAGCATGGCCAAAGAAAAAAGAGACTCACTGAAAACAGCAGGAGAAAAAAAGACAAGCAAACAAGCTATGGTACATCCCACTGAGGGCCAGGTGTCAATGCTGTCCTGGTGAAGTGATGAGGAAGGGAGAAGGCACAGAGACTGGTGAAGTGACAGAAAGAGAACACTGGCAAAGGCAGAGGAGATTGAGGAATTAAAAAAAAAAGAGGAACATCATTAATGCAGATGCATGCCATGAGACTGACAACAGAAGATGCAGTAGGGAGGAAGGTAGTAATGCTTCTTCAGACACTGTAACAAAAATCTAAGATGTCATGAGTCCTAAGAGGCAGACAAAAGTACACCATGTGGAAAATGTGACAGAAACAAGATGAGTTTAATCACTGAGCAGCATAGGCCAAAATAAAAGAGTAACCTCTACCCTTCTCCCTGTAAAACTAGGGAAGAAGAAGAATAACTCTACAACCAGAACATTAGAATATTTTCAGACAAAACTGAGGGAAAATGTTGAAGTACATCTCTAATGTGGAAAAGTATCTGGTCAACTAACTTTGGGAAATGAGCACTACACACCACATTTCACTCTTGAAAAAAGTAGTGTCTGAAGCTGGGCCTGGCAGTGCACGCCTGTAATCTCAGCTCTCTGAGAAGCTAAGGCAAGAGGATAAAAACTTGAAGATCATCCTGTATAACCTAGTGAGATTCTTTCTCAAAATTTAAACAGAGAAATAACATGGGATAGATAGATAAATAGATAGATAGATAGATAGATAGATAGATAGATAGATAGACAGACAGACAGATAGACAGACAGACAGACAGACAGCTGGGACATAGCTCAGTGGAAAGGCCTTGGGTTCAATCCCCAGTACTGGGAACAAAAAAAAAAAGGAAAAAAAAACAGAAACAAAGAAATGAAACTAAGAAATTCTATAAACGATTTCAAGAAGAAAATTCTCTAATTTTCTTTTCTTTTTTTCTTTTGTAGTACTAAGGATCAAAGTGCATACCCTTGCACTGAGCTACATTCCTGGCCACAAAAAGCTACTTGCAGTTCTCCATGGACATCATGCTCTCAGCTCCCAATCTTCACCCTCTATATAAACTGGTCCTTCTTACTAAAATACCCTTAGAATTTATTTTTTTGGCACTTCAAACCTCAGCTCAGCCATAAATTCTTTCGAAAACTCTTGAAATTCTTCATCTTTACCCCTTTAATATCTGACCAAAGTGTGGCATAGTTGCTCTTCCACATCTCAGCATTTTGTTACCAAATTTATATGCTTTGTAACTGCTTGTCTCTTACCCACACTGAGTACTGAGTTAATTATAAATTGCCTCTAATTTTACAGCTGTGCCAACAGTGCCTAGTTCATACCTTTTTACTACTTGTTAAAGGAAAAAAATATTTTACCTGGTGCTGCATCAAGGCTGCAAATTTCACATGAAGGTGTGCAGAAAACCAGTAAGTAGGTTTTAGGTGGTCTAAAAGTTCTGAGGCTGCAGGACTTCCCAATGTATTATTTTCCACCTCGTGTCGGAAAAAAGATTTGGTCTTAAGAAGTTGTTTCTTATTTCCATAATGATATATGCTTCTTGGCCAATCATGAGATAAAAATATATCTATAGGCTGCTTGAGCTTTAAAAACAAAAAAGAGAATGGAAAAAGATTCTTAAAAATATATTAAAAGCTCTCTCCTTCCTCTACCATGAACCACATATGCATTTTTAAAAATATTTATTTACTTATTTGTTTGTTTGTTTCAGAACTTTTGCTTATTTATTTTTATGGCCGGCTCAGCCTGCCCTGAGGGCAGGGCTGGCACAGCATGTGGTACAGGGGATCGAACCGCGGTTCCTGCAGCCGCCAAAGCTTTCCTAAGCAGGCACTTTAGACCACTGAGCCATCCTGCCAGGCCCCACATATGCATTTAGATACTTAGATTTCTGTGTAGTTCGTCCCAAAGACCCTCTGCTTAAATAAGTCATGAAAAAATTAGGCTACCTACTCATGTACGCAGAGAGACAGCTTTTTCTCTACCTCAGAAATCCTATTTTCTGTAGCCAGGCAGAACAGTAGTAGAGACATACTTTGGTTAGAATGCCAGTCAGCAGGTCTATAGCACTGGATTTCTAAACTATATAATCACCATGAGTCTTTTCCCAAGGATAAAGAAATTACTACTAGCTAGGCGTGGTGGCACATCCCTGTAATCCCAGCACTCAGGAGGCTGAGGCAGGAGGATCTGTGCAAGTTCCAGACCAGCCTAGGCTACAAAAGTGAGCACAAGGCCAGCCTGAACTGCATAACAAGACCCTGTCTCAAAAAGACAAAAAAAAAAAAGAAATTACTACTTTGAAAATTCAGAGACACCAGATTTCATGAGACCTTTAATACAAATAATACAGTAAATCCAAAGATTTGACAGAAAATATATTAGCAAGATATGGATATAGTTCAGTGAGAAATGCTTGCCTAATGTGTGCAAGACCCAGGTTTCAATCCCCAGAACTTAAAAAAAAAAAAGGAAATCAAATGGATTCACACAGGACACAGTAAAAACTCTCTGTTTAATGCAGAATTTAAGTGGCTAGCAGTACTTTCAAGTAATCTGAAGGAAATACTAGGAAAACTGAAACGTAAGTAACCATTCAAGATAATAAAAAATGTAAGACAGATATGACTAACTAACCACTGAATAACCTACTGGACAACAGGTGCAATAAAAATTCAGAGATGGGTGATAACTCTAAATGAGCAAAGTTATGGTTGGTAAGTAGTATCTAAATTGGATCTTAATGGGCCCACCAGGATGGCTCAGTGGTCTAAGGCACCTGCTTAGGGAAGCTTAGGCGGCTGCAGGGACCGCAGTTCGATCCCCAGCACCACATGCTGCGCCAGCCCTGCCCTCAGGACAGGCTGAGCCGGCCATAAAAATAAATAAACAAAAGTTCTGAAACAAGAAAAATAAAAAAAATAAAAAATTATTTAAAAAACAAAATAATAAATTGGATCTTGGGACCCAGCAGCATGGCTCAGTGATCTAAAGCACCTGCTTAGGAAAGCTTGGGCAGCTGCAGGGACCACGGTTCGATCCCTGGCACCACATGCTGCACCAGCCCTGCCCTCAGGGCAGGCTGAGCCAGCCACAAAAATAAACAAACAAAAGTTCTGAAACAAGAAAACAATAAAATAAAAAGTAAAATAAAATAAATTCTTTTAAAATAAATAAATAGGATCTTAAGGGACTGGTAAAATTTAGTTAAGTAAAAGGGAAACCACCCAAGGGAATTATATGAACACCATATAAAGGCTTGTAAGCATCCTTAAATACCCTACACAGGCTGTAAGATGATGTAAATAAATAGCACATAGTCAGGGAAAACTGCCCTAAACTATAAGGTAGGTTACTTACTTGCCTGAAAATTGACTTCTTATCCTTAAGGAAGGAAGTTAGACTAAGACCTACCTCATAGGATTAGAAGTAAGATCACACAAAATGCCAAGTGTGAATGTTTGCAAAACAAACAACAACAAAACCTAGCTTTTCCAACTAAGCCAGTGTTTCAACATCTTCACAATTTTCCTTAGTCCTTTATCATCTTTCTCATTATTTATTTTCATTGTTTAATATCACCAAGTAATTTTACATAAACTACCACTTTATTTCAATATATATTCCTTTACCTTTCCTTAACCATTAAAAAATTTAAAACTTCATCTGCAAGCCTTTTAAAAGCAATTCAAAATTCAAATTTTAGAAATGCTAAATGCTACTCTCAGAAATAGTAAACCACTATAATCAAAACATATTACATAATTACATATCAGTATGTGATTATTTTTAAATTGTTAAAGCTGGCTACAATGTACTTTTTACATACCTGTTTTAATTTATAGACTTCAATATTTCTCACATGATATACACTCCTTATTGTAGATGGATTATAAGGAGGACACTCAAAATGACCTTAAATTAAAGA
The DNA here is from genome assembly GCA_004027025.1 of Myocastor coypus. Lineage (NCBI taxonomy): Eukaryota > Metazoa > Chordata > Mammalia > Rodentia > Myocastoridae > Myocastor > Myocastor coypus. The sequence continues at coordinate 105,614 of PVJA010002388.1, forward strand.
GAAATAAGCTACATTACTAAGTGTCTTCCCAAGAGTGGTTCTAATTCATCCATGCCAACAGTTTAGAATCAGAGAGGAAAGAGACAGACCTATTATTTGTCAGTTACATTAAAAATGTGGGGCTAGGGAGCTAGCTCAGTGGCTTAAGTGCCTCCTTGTCAAGTATAAGGTCCTAAATTCAAACCCCAATACCAAAAAAAAAAGTAAGTTTCAACTGCCCATTGAATGTGTGGAATCAATACAATCTAAGCCTTTTCCTCTACCTCTAAAAATAAAGGAATAGCCTTGTATAGTGGCACATACCTGTAATCCCAGCATTTGGGAGGCTAAGGCAAGAGGACTGCCACAGGTTCAAGATTCAAGTTCAGCACCCCCCCCCAACCTTAAGGGCACTCTCATACTCTGAAGAGGAGGGGATCGAACCACAGTCTCCAGTGCCTGAGTGACTTTGTCTAATCATATGCTTTAATCAGCTGAGCTACCTGGCAAGCCCCTACAGCCTAAACTACAGAGACTTTGCTTCAAAACCCCAAAATAAAATGAAATAAAGGAACAATTCATTCAGCTACAGTGAATGGAGCACATTATACTTACACAATGATATGTTAGTCAAAAATGAACAGATTAGAATTATATGTATTAATATGGATTTCAAAAGCAAGATGCCAAAGATAAAATGAGATACATTTATACAAAGTTTATAACCAGCTATATAATGCATTGCTTAAAACTGTCTTCAGATTAAAGAGCCTGCTTGGGCAGGCGCAGGGACTGGGGTTTGATCTGCCAAATGTCATGCTGGCCCCACCCCTGGGGCACGCTGAGATGGTGACTGAGACTGGGCATGGTGGAGGACAACTGTAATCCCAGTGCTTCAGAGGCTGAAAACAGGAGTATCACTATGAGTCCAATCTGTGTAGTGAAACCCTGTAGACCCTGTACTTAAAAAAAAAAAAAAAAAAAGCTGTCATGTGTGCTAATGATACAAATAATCAAGTGAACAACAAACATCAATTTGAGAGGAGTAACTGACTGGCAAGAAGAGGAATGAGAGAAACAAAAGCAATGGGATGAGAGGGCTGGTAAGCAACATGAATTTTATTTTGCAAAAAATAAAATTAAAAAGGGTAAACTCAAAAAGTTTTCATAAAGCTAGATGTTAGATAAACAGACATGTAATATAGCACTGTTTGGTTTTTTTTGTTTTGTTTTTGTAGCGAAGGGTCTATAGGATGTTCAGGGTCTGACAACTAGATCGGACTCATAAAGATCCACCTGTTTATAACCTCCCAAGAGTTGGGATTACAGGCACTCACCACCACACCCAGTCTCAATTGCAGTCTCAGCATGCCTCAGGGTAGGGCCTGCAGGGCAGGGCCAGGGATCGAACCCCTGGCCCCTGCGCCTGCTTGCAAGCACTTTAATCTGCTGGGCTATTTGCCAGCCCTTTGTCTATGTTTTTCAAACATATATTTTATAGAGGAGGCACTAAGATGGCTGAATGAAATAGCAAAGAAAGAGTCTCTCTAAGAGCTGCCATCCAGACTCTGGAAAATAGCAACATGAGGAAGACAAGGAAGAAAGTGAGTCCCCTGGATAAAGGACCGGAAGCATGAAGAGAAGCGTGCAGAGAAAAAAAAGAAACTTCAAAAAAGAACGAGGTAACTGGTGGTACCTTCTCCCTGAGATGGGACTCATTTTGCTTGACAGGTTGAAACCTGTGGACACATGGTGACTGTCAGCAACCCCATAGGCCCCAATGGAGAGATGCAGCAACACAAGATGGCAGCAAATGTGAGGGACTGCTCTAGTTGGCAGTGAGCACTGAGGGCTCAGTTGTCCCATATAAGAGGGCAAATGGCCAGGAGACATCTTGAAGAGGGCCTAATGAGCTCAGAACTCAGAGCGGCTCCTTGCTGGACTCAGGCCTGTGGAAGGCATGGTGATGGCTACAGGACTAGTAAGTCTGGTCCCAGCCACCAGAAGATACAGGCTCCCTGAGATTATCCACTACCCTGCAAAAAAAAGCTATGGCTGGCTTGCCACGATACATCAGCATGGATCAGGACTCTGTCTCCACACACCGTTACCTACCAGTGATAGCAGAAATATACCTGGAAGTACACTTTTTTCTTTTTCCCTCTCCCTCTTGTGTTTGTTTTTTGTGGTGGTAGTAATGGTGCTATATTTTACTTTTTTTTTTTTTTTTTTTCCTTCTTTTTGTGGTTTTTTTTTTTTTTTTTTTTTTTTTTTTTTTTTTTTTTTTTTTTTTTTTTTTTTTTTTTTTTTTTTTTTTTTTTTTTTTTTTTTTTTTTTTTTTTTTTTTTTTTTTTTTTTTTTTTTTTTTTTTTTT
>PVJA010002389.1:0-67596 GCA_004027025.1 Myocastor coypus
AAGATATTTCATATGCAGGTACAAACTTCCTATGATGAATGTGATTATTACAGATCTAAATTGTACAAATAAAATTAATTGTAAAAATCAGGAATAAGACAATGACATGTGTGAAAACACTCTTCTTCAGTACAGAACTCAACACATTAGCCAGAACAATGAGCAAGAGAAATAAAGGAGACACTATTCAGGAAATAAGAGGGCAGAGGATCATTATTTGCAGACCACTCCTCAAACTAATAGTGAAATTCAGTGAAATAGCAGGATATGGAATCAGCCCAAAAACTAATCATCTTCCTGCACATCAATAAGGGACCTGTATTAGTTACTTTTTGCTCGTTGCTGGAACAAATACCCAACACTCAAAATGAAGGAAGGAAAGGTTTATTTAGCTCACAGTTCGTAGAGGTTTCAGTACATATTCGGCTGGCCCAAGGCTGAGTGGAGCAGGGCGGACAGCATCCAGTTCATGGTGGCGGAACAGCAACAAAATGGTGGCAGAGGTAGCCAACCAACACAGCAGCAGAGCAACAGCAACAGCTCGAGCTCCAGTCTGTCTCTCTGTCTCTCTTTATATTACATTCAGGCTCTTCGCCTTAGCTCCCGCCCTAGGCTACACCCATAATCCCAGAAGTACTTCCACCCATAATCCCATCAGTACTAAAACCTATAATCCCAGGGATCATGGATCAAGTCTCAAACTCTAGAAGTCCCCGCCCAATGACTCCATGAGGCTTTCGGGGGACAACTAGACATAAACCATAACAGGACCCATCAAAAATGAAGTCAGGGAAACCACTAACTATAGCATAAAGATACAACGAATACTTAGGAATCAACTTATCAAGAGAAGATCAAAGAACACTTCTATAATGGAAGCACATCCCTAATTCCTGGATATGCAGAATTAATATTGTCAAAATGGTCAAAACCATTATATGCATTTAATGTAATCTCAACCAAAATATCTAAATATTTAGTTAAATGTCAAATAACCAGCATTCATAGATGTAGAGAAAAAATTTTAAGCATTTATTTATTTATTTATTTATTTATTTATTTGATACAGAGTCTTGTTATGAAACCCAGTCTCTAGTGATCCTCCTGTCCCAGCCTCCCCAGGACTACAGGCAAGCACTATCATGCCCAGTTTTGGTGGACTGTATCACATGGGGCCAGTACGGTATGTAGTAGTAGGGATCAAACTTGGGCTCTTGTGCTTGCCACACAGGTATTTAGGCCACTGTGCTATCTCTTCAGCCGCAGAGAAATTAGTACTAAAAGTACACGTGGAAACTGGAAGACATTAGGAATAGCAAAAGCAGTTCTGCATAATAAGAGCCAACCAAGAGATATAACAATCCTAGATCTGAAGTCAGATAAGGTGATTAAGAAATAGCATGGAAAAAAAAATAGCATGGAGCTGGCACAGAAATAGACAGGTAGGCTGATCTAACACATAGAAGTGATTCCAGGTGGTGTTTAGCTGCTTGATCTTTGACAAAAGCAGCGGGAGGTGAGGGGAACAAGCAAACCAACCACTGGGAGGAAGAGGCTTTTTAGTAAATTATACTAGGAAAACTGGCTACTAACATCCAGAAAGTCAAATGTAGGTTCTTATTTCTCTCTGTGCACTAAACTAAAACTAAAATGGTTAAAGATGTAAATATATCAGAAATACTTAACCTGCTGAAACACAAAGAGGTAAAACCTGTGCAGTTAAAGCCATAGGCAAGGACTTCCTGAACAAATTCCCAAAGCTTCAGGAATAGAGAATGAACAGATGAGATCATGTAAAAGTAAAGAGCTTCTGTGCAGTGGAGAAAACAACACCCAGAGCAAAGAGATTCCAGAATGGGGGAAGAGGTTACCAGCTACGATTCAGACAAAGAACAAGTACTTAGACGATATAAAGACTACAAACAAAATTAGATCTCGCAAAATATAAGACCAAATCAAAAACTGGACAAATTTCTCAGAAGAGGTCTAAGTGGCCAAAAAATACTGTACACATCTATTAGAACAGCACAAGTTACAGCAATACTGGGAATCTATTTTACTCTACCACCAGCAGAATAGAAATTATCAAAAAGATCTTATAATAAATGCTGGTGAAGCTGTTGGGAAAAAGAGATATTTTACATTGTTGGAAGAAAAGTAAACTAGTACAACCACTGTGGAAATCAGTATAAAAATACTTCAAAGGCCATGGACATAGCTCAGCAGTCTAAACACCTGCCTGGAAGCACAAGGACCCAGGTTTGATCCCCAGTACGATATACTCTGCTGGCCTAGGAACCCCAGGAATGCTGTGCCAGCTACCAAAACCAGACATGGTGGAATATGCCTGTAAGCCCAGTGCTGCGGAGGCTGAAACAGGAAGACCACTACAAGTCTGAGCTGCATAATGAGACCCTGTACCAAATACATAAATTAAAAAAAAAACTTGAAATTCCGTTTCACCCAGCTATTCTCCTATTCAGTATCTTCTCAAAAGATTTAAAACATCATATTTCAGTGATACATACATACTCATATCTAACAGAACTCATAATAGCTACATTTTGGAAATGGCTCACATGTCCATCAACAGATGACAAAGCAAATTTCTCCTGTATAACAGTGAAGTGCTACTGTGCTATAGAGAAAGATACATTTGAGTCAGTTGTGGTAAGATAAATGCACTTTGGAACCCTAACATTAAGTGAAATAAAACAGACATGCATGCCAAATATATGATATATCTTATACCAAAAAAATGTGAAGTATGAATAAATTGAAAAGAGAAGTAAATGATCTAAGGAAATAGGGAGCTCATAGTTTTGCAAATGGGAAAGGCACCAGGTAATGAAGAAAGGGTGGAGAGAGGAAGGGCAGGGATTAGGCAAGAATCGCAGTGTGCTGTGTGCATATCCCAACCATCCACAATTAATAATTATTGTCCACACCAAACATATACTAATAAATGCAGTAGGAAAAATGGTGTATGCATAAATAGAAGCTGAATTTTAACCAGAAATAGGAAAAACAAAAGCAAACTCTTTCACACTGCAGAATTCTCAAAATGTTCAGAAATCCACAGTGCACATTTTCTCTGGAGCTAGGCTGGACTGAGCAGAATTTCAGTTCAGAAAAAATCTGGAATATAGATCCAGCCCATTACTCTGTGTGACTGGGCCACTGCGCTCCATAATAGTAGAAGATATCTAAAACTTAGTAACTTGCTTCCTGACTTGATTTATTTATACTTAGCAGACTACCACTGAACTGGAATTGGGGACACTTATAGTTGGAAAGGTTAAAGCCTGTATATCCTGAATATAGATGCACCTTGAAACCATAATGCTGAGTCAAAGAAATCAGACATAAAAGATTAAATATCTCATGATTTACGTTATGTGAGAGGCATAAAGTACAAATAATTTTATTTATTTTATTTTATTTTGTCTTTTTTGAGACAGGGTCTGCTTTACTAGTCAGGCTGGCCTTGAGCTCACTTCTTATAACCCAGGCTGGTCTCGAGCTCACACTGATCTTCCTGCCTCAGCCTCTCAAGTGCAGGGCCAGAACTACAGTCCTGAGCCACCACAGCCCAGCTAAGAACAAATAATTTTAAAAGAAAAATAAAATAAAAAGTGGACGAGATAAACTGTGTGGAAATGGGAAAGGTACCTGGGAATGGAAGGATATGGGTTCAGGAGAAGAACAGGAAATATAAAGGAGCAAGAGATGTAAGGTACATATACCAGCTCCCCACAACGAAGGTATTAATTATGTTACCAACACACACAATAATGAAAACAGAGATTGTCTAACCCAAAAGCTGAGTGAGTTTCTCTCCTTTGTTGGATCTAAAACTGTGGCCAGCCACAATGGAACATGTGCAACCTCGGTTTGATTACCGTTAAGATGGAAAATCCAGGACAAGCTTGTGTGCTCTCTGACTGTGAACAACACCAAGTGATCCTGAGGTGAAGATCCAGAGGCTGGGCCTCGCCTGCAAGTCAGACTGCCCACTCTATGTTGTAGAGATAAGAAACTAAGAAGCAAAGAACAATAAACAAAGTTTAGGATGGGTTGTAATCTGTTACTTAAGGATTTTAGAAAACTAGGATTTAAGAAGGTGTAACAGCTTATCCTGATTGACGTCTCCACCCTTGCTTAAGACATTGGTGTAACAGCTGATCCTAAGTGATGTCTCCACACTTACTTGAGACGTTGGTGATTATCCCCTCTCCTTCCTGTAAATCTTCTATTGTATGACCTAAATAAAAAGGAGATGCTTCTAGAGTTCTGGGCTCACTTCGAGAGAGACAGATCTCAGTGAGACTTCTGAATCTACATTCATCAGGTCTTCTTGTCATTTCTTTCAGCTCCGGATCACAACATACAACACTATGTTTGTGTCTCTCCTGCTGAAGTAGAAATTGATGGCTATGCTTGCCTAAGCGGGCCCTGGAAGCCACTAAGCTATCCTGCCAGCCCATGAAACACTTCTTCAATGTAGGGATGTCCTCTTAATATTTTTCCATTTGTGAAACGATTTGGCTCTTATTATTTTTCTAGAATGTTTTGATGTGGAGTTTACAATTCAGAAAACATTTGTGAATTCAAAAATAGTCATGCTTTCACTGAGAGGAGAAGAGAGAAAACAGATATTCTATAGTATTTACTGTAAAAGGATAATTATTCCTATCTTTCAAGTGTAAGAGAGGTACCAATGTACAAGATCCAAGGCAATTCCTGATAGGGACACCTAAGTTGAGGGAAAATTAAGAGGACATTCCTTCTATTTCTTTTCCATTTATGGAAATTAAAAGCCAAAGAGCAGAAATGGGAACAACACTACTGGAAGAACTGAAGGTTAAAGCCACAGGTATCACCTAAAAGAAGGAAAACTACAAAACATACAAAATTGGTATAAAAAGGCCCAACCAGCTAGTTCAGTGGATTAAAGTGTCTGCTTAGGCAGACGCAAGAACCAGGGTTCAGGGCCCAGCAGGATGGCTCAGTGGTCTAAAGCGCCTGCTTGGGAAAGCTTGGGCGGCTTCAGGGACCACAGTTCGATCCCCGGCACCACATGCTGCGCCAGCCCTGCCCTCAGGGAGGGCTGAGCCGGCCATAAAAATGAGTGAATAAACAAATAAAGGTTCTGAAACAAGGAAAAAAAATAAATAAGTAAAAATTAAAAAAAAAGAACCAGGGTTCAATTCCCTCCTGCCATGCTGATCCCTCCACTGGGATGCACTGAGACAGCGACTGAGACTGGGGGTGGTAGTGCGTACCTGTAATTCCAGTGCTTGGGAGGCTGTAAAACAGGAAGGATCACTAGGAGTCTGCTCCATGTCGTGAGAGCCGGGAGACCCTGAAGACTATGTTCTAAATACATAAATAAATAAATAAATAAATAGGTGTAAAACATTTAAAAAATAGAAAAATATACTACAGAAAAAAATTAAAAGAGAAATAAAATAGGTGAAAAATGTCACCAACTGCATAATTGCAATGTCTTTCCTAGAACTAAAATACATAAGAATGCAGCTTAAATTGTCTGATGTCTCCAGTGTACAAAAATACATCCATAAGGATTGTCTCTGAATATTCCAAAACAGCAGGGGAAGTAGAAAACTTGGAGAAATAAAAAAGAAAAGAAAAATGTTCCAATATCTACACTGGAGGATGGGAAGACAGAGAGCGAATATCTGAAAGGCCAGGACATAACATATTAGCATGCCATTTACACTAAGACATAGTATGTATTTTGTTTGAAAGGAAGTAAACAAAAAGAATCTGAAGTTGTAAGTGTAAATATATTGTTTTCCAAGAAATACAACATAGGAAAGAAGGCTATGTTTATTGTGTTTCCTAAGATTACTCATAGAATAGTTGACATTTTTAACTTATGTCCATGTATACTTTGGTGAAAGCAAAAACAAAATTAAGAAACTAGAGAAAAGCAAAGCCAAAATCTTCCTGCACGCTTCTTCCTGTGTTGTGTCCCTTTCTCCAATCTTCACCAAATACTTTTATACCTCTCTTTATGACTTTCAAAGTCACCTCAAATATAGATCCGTAATTTCTTTTTTTCTACCTAAATTGTTTGTCGTTATTAACTCTATAATAGAAGCAAAATAAATCTTCCATTATTGTAAAATATGAACCCATATCTAATTTTTTTATTTTCTACTAAAATCCAGTAAATATTTACTTTCTTCTCTGAATTTCTGTGACTGTACAATCTAATGCAGTTGATCGTGACCCTCTCTAATTCTCAATTTATGTCTACTATGGCCACCAAGTGCATGTGTGATGCTCCTTCTGTGATTCAACAGGTTTGGAATTTCACAAAATATAAATTCTAAAGTAGTGTTAATGAAGCAGGAATAAATACTAATGAGCTATGTAAATATAAACGTAAAGGCATATATGCATGCAGGAAGTTATCAAGCAGTAAGGAAATATTCAACTTGTACAAGTTATAAAAATGTGACAGGCCATTTTTAGTTTCAAGAAAGAAGATACAGGGCTGGCGAGATAGCTCAGGCAGACTTAAGTGCCTGCTTAGACAAGCACAGGGACTGGGGTTGATCCCTGGCGTCATACGCCATGCCAGCCCTGAATCCCTGGGCACGCTGAGCCAGCCACTGAGATAGAGCTGGGTGGCACACATCTGTAATCCCAGTGTTGGGGAAGCTGAAAACAGGGAGGATCACTAGGAGTCAGAGCTGTGTAGTGAGACCCTGTACCAAATACATGAAAAAGAAAGAATATACAATATTAGCCTCAAATTACGATGTTGCAAGTCTTTACTTTGCACGAGGAAGACCTCACTGAATTATAAACCCTTACAATTGATGGACTAGATAGGCTTATTTTGTGCAACTGACTGAAAATTCTAGAATCACTTCAATCTACAACAGTGAGCCGCAGAAACCTTATGAATCTTAGGAACTTCTTATGGGTAATTGTATTTTGAAAATATTTTTTTCTGGAGTAGCATTTGCAGAGGAGAAGTAAGTTCAACTGTCATAACACATTGTCTCCTAGCTGAGAAAGGAAAATAATGACATCAGTCCCTTGTTTCACTAGTGACAGGGATGCTGTCGCCAGTGAAACAAGAGACTCATACCTGTGACTGGAGGGCTCACATGAGCCTCTTCTGGCAGGAGCACTTGCCACAGGGGATACTTTGCTTAGCCTTAGTGACAATCCGAGTTTTCCTTTTTGCATTTCTTTCCTTTGCCAAACCACAAATATCTGGACTCAATCCAATTTGCAATCTTGGCCAATGAATATACCTCTGCACCAAAAACACACCCAAAGTAGGCAGGAAAATCCTATTCAGTTTCCCTCAGAGTTGTTCTTACCACTGAAGTTGTATAAACTCTTAATTTTTCTATTATCTCTAATTTGGTTCTGTAAGTAGGAGAATAAAAATGAGATTCTTGCATTTTAATCAGCAAAATGTCCTACAGGTAAAACTTAACAAATTCTTAACAAGGAGGACAGATTATTAAACAATATTGAACTGGCCAATGGATAGAAAGGGGTCACAAAATAATTATACCAGATTAGTAATAATTAATGTGCAGCTAGATAAGGAAGAAAACACGTCAGAGCCACACACCTGGAAAGCTGGGTCAGCCCAGCCTAAACACAGAGCAATTCAGAGATCTGGTCCCTTGTCAACTACAGTGTCAGCATAGAATCCCTTATAAAAGTTTCAGAAACCTGCAACTCAGATGCTTTACAGAAAATGAAGTGATTCTTTAAGAAACGCCAGTAATTACTATTCATTCTGCCTACTTCCGTTTACTGAGAACCTTTATAAGCAATGAATATTTTATGTTGTATAATTCTGACAGCAAATTGGGGAAAATGAGTCTTGACGAGTGCAGTCATACCCCAAGTGTATGCAGATAAGAAGGCTGCAGTTTCCCTCTGTCTCTGTGCTATCAGGGCAGATAGAGCGAGTGGTGTGGGACAGCCTTACTTTCAGAGCCTAAAAACAGCTTTGAGTGAAGTTGAGTAGTATTTTCCTCTCCATTCTATTAACACAAGAAGAAATGCAAATTAGAGACACAGTTAGTCTCCATCTTACTCCAGAACAAATTGCTATGAGGAGAAAATCCAATAATAAATACTGGCAATGCTGCAGTGCCCATGTTTATATCAGCACAATTTATAACAGCTAAATCTCAGAAATGGCCTATATGCCCATCAACTGCCGAATAAAGCTAATGTGGCATTTACGGACCCTGTAGTACTACAATTCCATAAAGATAAACCTGGGTTATTGGTAGGAAAACAGGTGCACACAGAGATCATGTTTAGTAAAGTAAATCAGACACACAAATTTAAATATCAGATGACTTGATATATCTATATTTGGTATATTTGGGTTTGAGAAACCCAAATTATAAATAAAGATGAAAACAAAAGGTAGATAATAGTAATGAAATAGGTCTTTCTCATATAGCAAAGGGATCAAAACATGGAGGACAGGGGAAGGGAGAAGAGAAGAGGGATGAAAAAAGAAATTCAGATGTCTTGTGTTTACATATCAACTGCACACAAGGAATGCAAATAATATGTACTGTCAACTTACAGTAATAAAAAATACTGACATCAAAACATAGGCGTTCATCCAATTAAAATGATACCTTAAATTTCATGTAACTTCTAGTTTTATTTTATTTTTTAAAGCTACTGGGCTCTAATTTTCTTTCTTTCTTTCTTTATCTATTTACTTATCTATTTATTTTTGGCCAGCTCAGCCTGCCCTGGGGGTGGGGCTGGCGCAGAATGTGGTGCTGTGGATCGAACCATGATCCCTGCAGTGGCCTTAGCAGGTAATTTAGACCACTGAGCTAGCTTGCCGGCCCCTTAACTTCTAGCTATACGACTGTGTCAGAAATGCTCACCAACTGAGGTTGAAGATCACATACTCCAATATTCTCAACATAAGTGGATAAGAAAAGAGGGACTCAGAATAGAAGGCACTTCCAGAACATCAGAAAGCCAGAGCTTGACTTGAGGCCTACTCCCTCACAGTCCAGCACCGTCTCCCCTGCAGAAGGTAACAACTGTTACACGCACACATCGGGCACACATTGTGCACACTCAGATGCTGATTACATTGTGGGTCTTCTTTATTTTGCCTTTCAGATTTTACTTACTCTTTCAGGTTCTTACACTAGCGAGATATGATATTTGCTCACACAGGTCTGACTTATTTCACTTATGAGTATGGTCTCTGGTTGCATCCAGTTACCTATAAAAGCCTGGAATTTATCTTTTCATTGTCTTTTTTTTTTTTTTTTAGGTTCAGGGGAGAAAATAGTATGACCGTTTCTTTTGTTAATTTTTCATTGTGCGTAATATAAGGGAGAAACATTTCTTTTGTTAATTGTGCATAATACAACGGAGAAAATCTGATGGACATTAACACTGGCAAGGCATGCTGTAGTGACTCTAAGCTGTCAAAGGCGAGATCAGGAAAAGACCAAGGTATGAGAATCTGTAACTTTCAACTTTTAGATGGTAGGCCTAGCACGACAGTGATTAGACAGTCAGCCCTTCTCCGGGGCACTGGCTCCTCCCCTCAGCCCTTATGCAATTACTGCTCTGTATCTTTCATTCTGAGTTTCTAAGGTAAAAGAAATGTGCAATGTTTAATATTTTTTTGCTGATCCAATTAGAAAAATAGAGCAGAGGTTAGAAAAAGGAGGAAGCAAAGTGGAACTTTTTTGCGTGAGAACAATGAAACCACTTACTGCTTTCAACCACTATCATTCTCTATTCAGTCTGTGCAGGAACCCCTGAGGTGAAACTGCAGTTGCAAAAGCCAAACAGCTCAAAGTTAACTTAAGGTGGGCAAAGCGAAGAATGCTCAAGTCAGCCAAGACTGCCAGAGGAGTGGCGCGCCAGAACTCAGATTCATCCGCTGAGATTAGAAAGTCCTAGGCTCCTATCGGATTTACTCATGTTTCCCATAGGCAGAGACAAAGGTAACAGAGTTTAGATGCCTGATCAAGGATCACGGAGCATCAGGACCAAAGATGGAACCCAGTTTTCAAAATCCCACTCACTCTGCCTTTGTTTTCACTGGAGCTAATATTTAAGATTACAGGAAACTCATAAATATTTAGGTTCTATGGCTTGGTGTTTACACTGAGGAGGTGACTACCACACCTCTTCATAGTGAGAAAACGAGTACCCTAAGTGTCTCAAAGCATCCTGGTCCTTCAGCAAAGTTGACATTCTTCCAAGGCCCTGAAGCTGGAGGGGACAGATGTGAGACACCTAGAAAAAGGCAGGCTGCAGACATTGTTATAGAAAATCATTTTTAATTAAAATTTTATTTATTTATTTACATATAGTACAGAATTTTAAAACCAGAAAAATTTAACAATGGTAGAAAAAATCATTTTTGACCTCCTGTAATCTCAGAAAAATTAATACAATAGTAATCTTAGCAGCTGTTGCACGCATAGACTGTTAAGAAAAATCAGTTAATACATTTTCCCACAACTTAGGTGTCCCTATCAGGAATTGCCGTGGCTCTTGTACATTGGTACCTCTCTTACACTTGAAAGATAGGAATAATTATCCTTTTACAGTAAATACTATAGAATATCTGTTTTCTCTCTTCTCTCAGTGAAAGCATGACTATTTTTTAATTCACAAATGTTTTCTGAATTGTAAACTCCACATCAAAACATTCTAGAAAAAAATAAGAGCCAAATCGTTTCACAAATGGAAAAATATTAAGAGGACATCCCTTAGCAAATTTGCAAATTTATTAACCTAGTATAACCTTAATTTAAAGTTTAATACTGATATATATATATATATATATATATATATATATATATATATATATGTTGTCACCAAGAAAGGTGCAAAAATCCCAAACTAAATATTGGCAAAACAAATTCAGCTATGTATGTAAAGACTGTGTGCTTGTGAATAAAGTGAATTAATACAGGGTAAAGCATTAGTTTCAGGCAAGGATAGTTTAAGATTAGAAAGCAAATCAGTTAGTTAATCTATTAAAATTCAAATGAGTAATAAATGTATTAAAAGAAGTATGATTTATAAATACAGAGAAAAAACACATATAACTAATTTATATTTTTAAAAAACTCTTAGTAACTGGGCATGGTGGTCCATACATGTAATACCAACATCCTGGACTACACAATGAATTTCAAGGATAGGCTGAATGACACAGCAGTACCTTGTCTCAAAACAAGCAAACAAAAATCCTCTTAGCAAATATGAAAAAAAAAAACTGTTATGTTTCCAAACATGATTTTTTTTTTTTTTTTTTTTTTGGAGGACCAGGGTTCAAACTGACAACCTTGCACTTGTCAGGCAGGCACTTGTGCCACCGAGTTATTTCCCCAGCCCCTAACATGAAATATTTAACATAGTGGAATACTGAAATCTACATTTTTCAAATTAAAAACAAACAAACCCAGGATGCTTTCCAGGTAAAAAATTTGAGATCCTAATCAATGTAGACAAAAAGATTTAGGGAAAAAACAAAATATAAATACATTTGTCATTAGGAAAAAAGACAATTATGTAGAAATTTCAGAAAATCTTCTAGATTTGAAAATAATATTTAAAATGCCCAGGTTACTTCTATATATGAACCACAAACAGAATATAAAAGAAATTCATATACCCTAATTTACATGTTTTCATTACAATAAATCTTATATCATGAAACACAGAATTAATCTAAGTCATCTAAATCATTCTAGTTAATTATTAGACTTCAAGATGATGGGGCTAGGGAAGACCCCAAATACCCCAGCAGATTAAAAGGCCTGCAAGCAGGCGCAGGAGTTGAAGGTTCAATCCCGGCCTTGGCATGCTGGTCTGGCCCCCTGGGGCACACTGAGACAGCAATTAAAACTGGGCGTGGCAGGACTCACCTGCAATCCCAGCTCTCTCGGGAGGCTGTAAACAGGTGGATCACTATGAGTCCGATCTAATAATGAGACCCTGAACACCCCGTACACCGTTCCCTAAAACACACACACACACACACACACACACACACACACACACAGATGATCCTAGAAATTTGTGGCCACCTGCTCTTAAATGAAGGTAAACTTGTGGACAGCAATGGAAGTGAGAGAAATCCTGTGGTAACTGTACCTTCTGATTTGGCAGTTTGAATGTGCTTCTTTACAGCTACATAGAAGTGAAGCATTTCAGTGAATCTTAATAAATAAATGAATTATCACTAGTAAAAGATATGCATATAGAATAGTTAATATATATTAAGTTAAGAACATTGGCTTCAACACCTTTCAAAACACAGTCCATTCTTTAGTGGTCTTGAAGTTGTGAGTTTATATCCAAAACTTCACCATAATAAAGTACATCAGCCTAGCTAAATTTCAAAAGATGAATCTCGGTATACAATAAACCTCATTCTAACTAAATGTATTCTTGTGATTATCCAAAAGTACTGCTTACACCAAGATGCAATGATAAAAATAGTGAGGCTAATAATAATGATAAATAAGATTTTGGGGTACTTGATATATGCCTGGAATTACATTCTTTACATACATTATCATAGTTAATTCTCATGCAAATCCTGTATTATTAGCCTACTAAGAATATCCCATCACAGCATTCCTCACAATTTCCTTGATCTGACAGAATTTTATAAAATAGAATAGCTCAAATAGCTGTTCCCAGTCTCAGTGTCAAGCTGCTTATAAACCTATAAGTTGTGGCTTTTATATTTGCAAAGTACTAATACTATTCTTCCACAAAAATATTTTTGGAACAAGATAAATGAAGATAAATATATAAGTAACTGTTAAATACTGAGACCATAGAGTTCACCTCAGCAGAAAGATTTGGAGGTTCCTGCCTCCTTCCCTGCTCATCAGGAATGAGAAGTAGCATGGCACGTGTGGCCAGACAGCAAAGGTTTCTTGGTGTGACTCTAGAATCCAAGACTTTGTTCATTCTCTGTAAGGTCTTACAAAATGCTACTTCTTCCTTTTGTAATGTGTGTGTGTGTGTGTGTGTGTGTGTGTGTGTGTGTGTGTGCGTGAGTTTTAGCAATGATTTTATCAACAGTGACAGGCCTGTCTGACAGCTCTGGGGACTAAAATGCCTGCTTAGGATTGGAGTTCAACCCCTGTGAGCTGTGCCAGCCCCACCCCAGCATCCACTGAGACCATGATTGAGAGTGGGCATGGTGGCATGCACCTGTAATCACAGTGCTTAGGATGCTGAAAACAGGAGGACCACTGAGTCTGATTTGTGTAATGAGACTCTGTAGACCCTATACTAAATATATTTTTAAAAAGCAGTGAAAATAAGTGCCAGCAGTGATATAAAATGGATATACATACAGCTATTTGAGCTTAACAATAACTTATAAGTTCTTGGAAATTATGATTTAAACTTACCCAAAAATAAAACTATAAGTTATACTACAAATTTCTGTGTTATGAGTATACAATGTATACTATCATACCTCACTATATTAAAGAAATCGCTGATTTACAATTATACTGTAAAATTACTGTAATAAAATCAGCACAGTATTGGCAAAAAATGATCTGGGATCAATGGAACAAATTAGAAAATGCAGACATACCTACAAATTTACCCAGCCACATTCTCTTTGACAAAGGGGAAGAAAAATAGCCTCTTTAATAAATGGTGAGAGAAAATCTGAATTTTCTTATGGTAAAGACTAAAATTAGATCCTTGTCTTTCACATGCATTCAATTAACATCAATGTAGATCAAAAATCTAAATATTATAACAGGAACACTAAATCTACTGGAAGAGTAAGTAGATGGAATTACTGAAGACGTAGCAGTAAGCAGAAAGTTCATGAACAAAAACAAACTGCATGGAAAATACCTCAGACAACTGGATCTCATCCTATTAAAAAGCTTTTGTACATAAAAAGAAATCACCAATGCAGTGAAATGAAATGAAAACTTGGGAAAAATGTTAGCCTACTGTCCCTCAGATAAAGAACTCCTATCTACAATACATAGAATAATTAAAGAACTCAGAATCCATAAATTCAAGGACCTAGTCGAAAAAAGGGCATATGAGATTAGTACTAATTCTCAGATGAAGAAATACAAATGGCAAATAAATATGTAAAAGAAGTTCCATAGCATTTGTCATTCAAGAAATGCACATTGGAATACTGAGGTTTAATCTTATCCCAGACAGGATAATTATCACAAAAAAATCACCCAATAACAAATGCTGATTGAGATATGGGGAAAAAGGAACACATCTCCACTGTTAGTGAGAGTCTAGACTGGTACAACCTCTGTGGAAGTCCATGTGGACAGTCCTTAAAAACTAGGATTAGAAGTCCCAATAGATCTAGCTATTCCCCTTCTTGGTGTTTTTCCAGAAAAATTGAAAATATACCACAGTGATACATGTGTACCCATGTTTACAGCAGCACAATTTGTCATAGCTAAATCTTGAAAACAACCTAAGTGCCCACCTACTGAGAAATGGCTAAAAGAAGATGTGGTATTTTATGCAACAGAATATTACTCAGTAATAAAAAAGCTAAACTCGAGGCTTTTATAAGTGAATGCAAATAATTACAGACCATACTCATAAGTGAAATAAATCATGCCCACGTGTGTAAACATCTCATGGTCTTCTAGTGGAGCAACCTGAAATAGTAAATAAAGTCTGGAAGGTATAATAGAAGATTGCCTCTTTTTTTTTTTTTTCACATTTTTGAAACTCACAAGCTTCACTGGTGGCCCACTACAATTGCAGAACATTTGACTCTGTATGTATCTGCTTCCTCTTAGTCCAAAGAGAAATGTATTTTTTTCTAAGCAACATCAATAGGGAGGTGGGTCATGCTCACACACCATACTCTGTAGAACGATCGTGAGGACAATATGCAATATGTCAACTTTCAAAGAAAAGAAAGGGGAAAAGAAAAAAAAAGTAATGTTGATTTAAAAGGGTAAATGTTTAATTGTTTGATCAATCTTATATACCTATATGTATTAATCTAAACTGATCTGATGATGAAAATATGTAATATAACCATTGTTAAATTTAAGCAATAAAAAATATTAAATAAAAAAATAAAGGTATTCTCAGAAAAAAAGAAAAAAAAAAAAGAAACTCACGACGTTCATCTTGGCTTAGCAGCAAGTCAGCAAGGCTGATGCGACGGTGGGAAGCAGGGTAGGCTCACCAAGGGTCCTGAAGTCTGGGGTTCAGTGTCACTTCCACGAAGGTGGGGCAAGCATGCACAGTTCAGCAAGGCTCTCGAGATGTTGGCGGGGTAGGCCATTGCTGCACAAGGCTCCTGTGACAGTTAGGGGCATGGTAGGACTCACCAAGACTCACGTGGTGCTGGTGGGGCTGGCCACAGCTCAGACAAAGATGATGAGGGGCAGGGCCGGCAGCGCCAAGGACCCCAGGACAGTCCGGGGCGCAGCGCACTTTCCTGACAGTGTAGGGGGTGTTGAGGGGGAGGGATGCGGGGTGGGGGGGAGGCAGGGAGCGGGCGTAGCTTTATCAACCTTTCTGTCGCTTCTGGGTCACTCCCTACACAGCGAAATATCTGATTGTTTCGCCTTTCTGTTCTGCACCACTTTGTGGTTTCCCATTTGTAGAATCGAGTCCAAAGCTCTCTCTCACCTTCTCTCCTTACTTTTCCTTTTCTGCTCAGTCTGTCTTTTTTGTGCCTTAGCTATTTGGACCATCGTGCTCCAAATTGTTGCTTACCTTAAGGTTTTGTGCTTACTCTTTATGAATTACTTTGGAATTTATTTCTCATCTTCTCCTTTTATTTAAGTTATTACTTAAGTGTCACTTCCTAAGAATTAGCTCCCTTCACTCTCTTAACTAAAGTGGTATTTATGAACATTTACCTCCATATTCATACTTTTTCATTTTCTTTACTCTGAATTTATCTTTTCTTGACATTATTTTGTTTTTTTAAGAATTTTTTATTTTATTTATTATTTTTTTTCTTGTTTCAGAACCTTTGTTTGTTTATTCACTCATTTTTTTATGGCCGGCTCAGCCTGCCCCGAGGGCAGGGCTGGCGCAGCATGTGGTGCCGGGGATCAAACTGCAGTCCCTGAAACCGCCCAAGCTTCCCCAAGCAGGTGCTTTAGATCACTGAGCCATCCCGCCAGGCCCCTCTTGACATTATTTTGCTTATCATCTATTCATTGCATGGCTACATGATAAAATGCGAGCCATTTAAGGAGTTGCCTTTCTGTTTACTAGCATCTCCACAACCTAAGCCAATCTCAGCATGTTTCAAGTGTTAAATCATCAGAAAGAATGAATAAATATTACATGTATAATTGAAGTGCTTCATTATTGTTGCTTTACGATGGAGTGACAATACTTGTATAAATAGACCAATAACAGTGTTACATATAGATACACATTGAACCTATCAGATGTTTTCATTAATGTATATATCTTTTCACATAAAAAATTACAAAGCTCATCTATAAGTAGGCTTCATCTTAGGAAATCAAAGATGGTTCATCATATATAAATCACAAGTATAATATACATAAACAGAAGCAAGAGTAAAAATCACAAGATTATCTCTAGAGACAGAAAAAGATTCAACAAAATCCTGTCATGATTTTAAAAACCCTGAAGAAAATATGTTTGGAGGGATCTTTTCTCAATCTGATAAGAACCATTTATGTGGGCTAGGGAGATAGCTCAGAGGTCTAAGAGCCTGCCTGGCACATGCAGGGACACAGGTTCAATCCCCAGTACCTCATGCTAACCTCAGAACCCTAGAAACTGGACGTGGTGGTGTATGTCTGTAGTATCAGCACTGGGGAGGAGGCTGAAAACAGGAGGATCACTATGAATCCAAGCTTAATAGCAAGGCCCTGTACCAAATAAATAAAGGGAGAAAAGATTAAAAATTAAAAATGATTTATGGCAAACATAATTCCAGTAGCATAATAAATGTCCAAAAGGCAAAATATTTCCCTCTAAAATTAAGTAGGAGGGGCTGGGCAGCTAGCTCAGTAGAACAAGCACTGGCCTGGCAAGTGCAAGGGTCTGAGTTCAATCCCTGGTTCCCTAAATAAATAAATAAATAAATAAATAAATATCAAGTAGTAGACAAGGATGCCTACTATTACCACATAGTACTTGAAACATTATCTAGAACAATGAAGCAGGAGCAGGTGTTATTTATCCTGGAAAGGAAAAAATAACTTATTATTATTTGCAGATAATATGATCATATAAATACAAGTTCCCCCAAAAGACTCCTATATTAATAACCAAATTCAGCAATGTAGCAGGATACGAAACCAACTACAAAAATCAACAGCATTTTCACATGTCAATAAAGAACCCACCAAGAAAGCATTTAAAATAACAATTCCACTCCCTATAACATAGAAAATCAAATCCTTATGAATTAGTGATCTCAACAACAAATCTATAATACTCTGAAAAAAGAGGACAATTTGAATAACAGAAAATGGAAAGATATATCCTATTCTTGGATAGGTACAACCAACATTGTTAAAAACTGTTATACAGATTTAAGTGATCCTAATAAAATTACCAACAGCATTTCTCACAAAACTAGAGCAAACAATCCTAAACTTGACATGGAACCAGAGGAGACTCAGCATATCTAAAGCAATACTGGGTTATAAAAGCAAAGCTAGAGGCATTACAATCAAGGATTTCAACTTACAGACATCCTTTGTTTAATGACTGAGTTCGCTTCTGGATCTAGGTCACACTGGGCCATTAAGTGAGGACATTAACAGTATTCAGAACAAAGAAGTGCTTGGGGGAAAGTCCAACTTGATGACTTTGGTTTTATTTGAGAGATTACAGTATTGTTCGTACCAGGCATATTATACCAAAAAAGACACTGATCCTATATAAACAAGATGTACAGAACTGTACAAGGAAAGACAGGTCTTGAATCCAAGTGGTGGATCCTAAGTCTGAACAGTAGTAAATATCCAGGTAGTTATGAGGAATATCTGATTCGAAGGCTACAGTAATAAAAATAGTATGGGCCACAAGAGCATATGAGTAGAATATGGAAACAAAACACAGGATGCAGAAGCAACTCCGCGTACATTCAGCCACCAGATAATTGATGAAAGCCAAAGACATGCTGGAGAAAGGATGCCCTTTTTAGTAAATGGGGCAGGGAAAAGGCAATGCATGTTCAGAGGTCTGAAGCTAGAGCCACATCTTTCACCATGCACTAAACTAAAATTAGACCACAGATCTACATACTGAAAACAAAATCACTTCACCTACTGGAAGATAACAAAGGTAAAATTAAGATAGAGGTAAGGGCAAGGACTTTCTCAGTAGAACGCCAGTGATACAAGAAGTAACATCAAAAATCAACAAATGAAGTCATATCAAACGAAAAAGCTTCTGCACAGCCAAGGAAACAGTTAGCAGAGCAAACAGACAACCTATAGAGTGGGGAAAATTTTTTTTTCAGTGACACCTCAGACAGAAGACAAATATCTGTAATATTCAAAAGACTCAAACAATTAGCCCATCCAAAATAAAAGAGCCAAGCAACTGAAGTAGACACTTGTCACAAGAAGTATAAATGGCCAGTGCCTACATGGAAAGAATGTTCAACATCTCTGTCATTGGAAAATTTCAAAAAAGTAAAGAATGAAAGGCAAAAAAATTGAATTATTATTATTTGCAGATGATACTTCCATTTACTCCAGGAAAAATGGCTATCATCAAGAAATTAAGTAGTATCAAATGCTGCTGAGGAAAACGCAGAGGGAAAGGGACCTTTCTACATTGCTGGTGGGAATGTAAAATAGTATCACCACCATGAAATCAGTACACAGATTTCTTAAAAACTAAAATGAGAAGTCTATTTTTAACTGCTAGTTTCTTACCTTTGGTATCTTCCCCCAAAAGTTAAAGATGTCATGTTACACTGATGCATGCAAACCCATGGCAGCAGAATTCATAGCATCTAAATCTGGGAAATGGTACATGTCTATCAAGATGGTATGCCTTGCAGCGGTCACATTTTATGGAAGTAGGAATCACCAATTTTTAAGACACATCCAAATTGTTTAATGTCATCCGGTGATTACTAAAAGGAAAATGATAATGCTGAAATGAAAGCCATTGATTCTTCATCTCCTCAAGGTACTTAAAATGTTCTAGAGAATCTTACTCTAATTTTATAAAGAAAAAAATTAAAGCTTCATTCCAGCAATTAATTCATCCTGGGTGTACTATTCAGCAGTGAAGTAGACATATAATTTTGTTATTATTTCAGAAAGCCCTTAAGTGGAGCCTTATGGGACAGTGTAACTTTAAGTTCATTTTTTATTATCTTGCTACTTTTTTCCACCTTTGCATTCAATATATGAATACAGAACATAGTTGAAAACAAACTTTGATGTTGGTATTCATTTAAAATGCATAGAACATGTGAAACATGTAGTCGATCTCAAGATAATACAAACACTTCCAATTCAGACAATGGCAAAGCCACATGTCACTAATCACTATGGTTCTTGTCTTACTGAATTGCCTCATATTGTTTTTAATTATAAACTGTGGAGTCACTATCTTTCTATTGTTGATGTAAAGTCCCTCAATACTTAGAAAATTTTCTGTTTTCGTACCTCAGTCTGTCCATTCTAGGACTAATGGGATTTTATGGGTTCACTATCTTCTGCTTAGAACAAAAAAAGCTGCAAAGACATCTTTGGCCACATCAGTTTGTTGTGTGAAGTGTAAGAGTGAAGCAGAAAGCGCTCACAGTGTGACAAGAAGGACCTGTGTTCTCTCCAATCCTTTTCTGAGTGATACAGGAGTTTGGAATTCTCCCTAACAGTCTGTTTTGTGTATGGGAGTAACATGCATCGTAAGTGTTAGGCTGATTTTGTTTCCTTATATTTTATTAAAATGATTCTCTACTTTATTTAGAAGAAAATGTTTCAAAGTCACTTCTCATTCCATTATAAAGTGGACAGGAGAGGGTACCTGATCCATTCCCCTACACCATGAAGGGAGGAAGGGATGACAGCATAGGCAGTTCTTGGGACCCTTGGCAACCAGCTTGTCCAGCAGAGATCAGGTATGCAGCCCATCCCCCCATATCACAGGAAGCACCTTTGACCCAACAGTCAGCTGTGCTAAAGCAAAATGGTGTCTGACCCATCTTACTATGCAGAAGAAAGGGAGGCCCTCACAAAAGCACTTGGGACCCCACAACCAGTTATGCGAGAGGAATCTAGATACCTAACTCACCTAAATGGCATCAAGCACCTGGGACCAGTGAACTGGCCTGTCCAGAGGAATACAAAGTAAATTCATTGTAAAAAGGGGAAACACCTTGCATACAAATGCCTAGTGTGCAATTTGTTTTGTTATATAACTATAGGCTTTGTTCCTATAGTCTAAAGTACAAAATCAATAGTTATCAGTGTGTGAATTTATAATTATGATTTATGCTATCATTATTGCTAAGTGTACTGCTGTAGCTAGGATGCCATATCTATTGTAGTCACTTGTTCTCTCTTGGATAAAAATTTTGGGAAACTTTGGGAACCTCAACACAGTTACACATCAGAAGGCCAAGGACAGAGTTAAACGGAAAGAACATTTCACTCTCAATTAACTGGGAAGGCGGGATCACTGGACAGACACAAACCAAGAATCTTCAACGCAGAAGATGTCCATGAAGAACAAATATTCCCCAGAGTGAGCTTTATAGTAGTGGTATAGCCACATACTGTCAAAATTGACAAGGATCAAGGGCCAGCCAAATAGCTCGGTGGATTAAAAGACCTGCAAGCAGGCACAGTGGCTGGGGGTTCAATTCCAGGCCTGCTATGCCAGCCCTGCCCCCAGGGTGCACTGAGATGGCAACTTAGACTGAGCATGGTACCGCATACCTGTAATCTCAGTTCTTGGAAGTCTGTAAACAAGCAGATCACTATAACTCCAATCTAGTAGTAAGACCCTGAGCACCCCTGTAGACCTTTCCCTGAAAAAATTTTTAAAAATTGACAAGGATCATCACAGAAATTGAAACAAAAATTTCTTTTTTTAAGTAGAAATGACAAGACAAAAGAAGAAAATTCAATTTCATATCTCCATGATACCCAGAATAAGCCCAAAAGTCATGAAAATAAAAGAAATTGGAAGTCATACACCTGCAATCTCTGAAATGATAGAAACTAAAGTAAAGAAACAATTTCAGGTAGTTACACAGAAAATCAGATCAGAAATAATATCTCATATAAAAAATGATAACCATATTGAAAGAATTGCTGAGCATATCTAAAGAAGGCATAGATTAAAATAATAGTGGACCATAAAACATGATGGAAACTTTGAATGAACAATATAGGAAAGAGTTCAAATGTATGAAACAGATTAATAGAGACATCCAGGAAACTAAAAATTCTTTTGAAAGGGGGAAAAACTGTTTGAACAAAACTGAACTTATACTTTCAGACCATGAAGACATTGTTGCAGCTAGCGATGTGAAATAAAACATCTCTTAAAATAACAAGGGATTAAGAAATGATTCAACAAGTGCAAGATGATGCAAAAAAAAAAAAAAAAAAAAAAAAAAAAAAAAAAAAAAAAAAAAAAAAAAAAAAAAAAAAAAAAAAAAAAAAAAAAAAAAAAAAAAAAAAAAAAAAAAAAAAAAAAAAAAAAAAAAAAAAAAAAAAAAAAAAAAAAAAACCCAAAATAAAACAGATGTAAATGAAATACGAGTAAAGAAATGAAATGCAAAGATAATTTTCATAAATAATAACAGAAAAATTCCCAAGCATGGGAAAATAATTTGACATACAGTTAAGTGAGGCATATAGAAGTCTGTAACCAAAATAAATCTACACCCAGACATATAATAATTAATATTCCAGAAATTCATCACAAAAACAAACTATTAAAAGCTGTTAGGAAAAATAAACAGATTACCTATTAAGGAAAGTCCATCAGAATCACAGGAGATTTTTCAACACAACCATGGATAAGTCAAGAAGAACTTGGAGTAAAGTATTTCAAGTCCTGAAAGAAAATGTCTAAACCCAGACTGATGTACCCTGGAAAACTTTCAAAATTAATGGACCAATAAGATAATTCCATGAAAAAGAATAATTGAAAAAAATCATGGCAATTAAACCATCCCTACAAAGAATACTGAAGATATACAAAAAAGAGATGAATATGATGACATTTACAAGGGCAACAATAGAAAGAAACCACCAAGCAGGACAAGCAGCTACACAGGGAAAAGTCAGGAATCATCAATAGGAAAATAACATGACAAAATAAGCCTATATATGTAAGTTATCAACATTAATGTAAATGGCCTCAACTCACCAGATAAAAGAAACAGACTGGCAGAGTGGATTACGAAACAAAATCCAACAATATGCTAAATGCAAGAAACACATTTAACTCGAAGGAACTCATGCACTGAAAATTAATAGTTGTAAAACAATACTCCATGCTCCAGGAACCCAGAAAATAGCTATTCTGTTCACAGACAAGGTGATCTTCAAACCAAGAATGGTCAAACAGGGTAAAAAATAACTACATAATTCTTAGGGGAAAACTTCACAAGGAAGAGATATCAATCGTAAGTATGTATGCTACCAACTGTTGGCACGTTCCTATTCTTTTTGGTGACGGTCTGTATCATTTCTAATATTTTCTCTCTTTTGGGAGGATTTTTCATTCTCTATCAATGATAATAATAGAGAAAGAATGAGATGTAGAATTTAAAAGTTAAAAAAAAATATGTATGCACCAAATACAGGAGAACAGAGCTATAAAAGACATATTTTAATGAACATAAAAAATCAAGTAACAAATAATACAGCATTTTTAAAACTTTATTTGTGTATGTGGTACAGGGTCTCATTATGCAGCTCAGACTCATAGTGATTCTCCTGTTTTCAGCCTCCTCAGCACAGGGATTACAGGCATATACCACCATGCTCTGTCTTGGTGGTCATCTGAGCACATTAGGTAGAAGGGTCTGCATGGCATGTGGTGCCAGGGATCAAACAAATAACACAGTTGTAATTGGGATCTTTAACACTCTATTGTCATGGAGAGATAGATCAACTAGACAGAAAAATTGTAAAGAAATTGCAGAACTGAACCAAACTTCTGAACAAACAAATTTAGTACACATTTATAGAGTGTTCCACTCAATAACATCAGAATACACATTCTTCAAAACTTCACATAGGGGCTTGGAGATAACGTAAAAGTCTAAGCACCTGTCTGGCAAGCACAAGAACCCAGTTTTGATTCCCTGGTACTGCATGCCCTGCTGGCCCTGGAGCCCTGAGTGTGCCATGCCATCCATTGAAACCAGGTATGGTAGCACACACCTGTAATCCCTGTGGTGGGGAGGCTGAAACAGTAGGATCACCATGAGTCTAAGCTGCATAGTGTGAATTTGTACCAAATAAATAAATAAATGATTAAAAAAATTAAAGTTGCTCATGGCACAGTCTCTAAAATACACCACATGCTAACCCATAGAACATGTGTAATAAAATACAAGAGAATTAAAATTATCCCATGCATATTATTGACTACAGTGTAATAAAATTGGAAATTAATTTCAAGAGAAACTGCAAAAACACCATAAGCACATGGAAATTACATAATACCATCTGAAAAAAAGAAATAAGTGAAACGAAATGACAAAAAAATAAAAAAATTAAAACCATCGGGAACAACCAACAGATCACAGATAAAATTAAAGAAGAAATTAATCAATATCTACAACCAAATGATATTCACATATAACTTAACAGAATCTGTGAAAGACAATGAAAGTGATCCTCAGAGAGAAATTGGTATTAAGGAACTCTCATGTTAGGAAAACCGAAGAAGTCAAACCTCACACCCAAGGCCTAAAGGAGGGAGAAAATTGTATATACATCAGAGACAAAATTAATGTGACTGGGTCCAAGAAAACAATACAAAGATTTAATAGGTTAAAGAGTTAATTCTTTCAAAGATTAAATAAAATTGATAATCCCCAACCAAACTTCTGAAAAAAAATAAAGGAAAAAACAAACCCTCAAATTCATACAATAAGGAGTAAAATTGTAAAATCACTCCAGATCCTGTGGCAACTCAGATTATCCAAATTTACTCACATAGGATAAAAAATACAGAAGTGGAACATATTTCTAGATATACATGAGTTACCAAAACTGAATCAAGAATATATGAAAATTCTGAATATCCAATATCAGTTAATAGCATTGAAAATATGTTCTATAAACATACCAACAAAGGAATGCACAGGTCCTTATGTGTTTCACAGCCAAATTCTACAAGAAATTTAAACAAGATTTAATATCACTATTTCTCAAAGTCTTCCATGAAATTGAGAGGGAAACAATTCCTCTTAATTCACTTCTTGAGGCAAGTAGTACACTGATACCAAAAACCACAGAAAGACCCTACCAAAAATGAGAACTGTAGATCAATCTCCATAATAATCAGAGATGCAAAAATCTCCCAAAAAGATACTAGCAAACAGAATGCAGCAAATCATCAAGGCTATACCCCATGACCAGGTAGGATTCATCCTAGGGATGCAAGAATGCTTAAACATATGTAAATCTGACAGTGGGTCGTACTCTAGGCCATACTTCCAAAATCGTTATATACCATGTTAACAGAGCCAAGGACAAAAACTGTGTGATCATTTCAGTAGATTCAGAAAAAGCTTTTGAAAAAGTCCAACACTAATTTATGATAAAAAAATAAATAAATACAGAAAATTGGAATCAATACCTTTAACTCAATCTGACAAAAATCATGTGTGACCAAACAGCCAACATCACACTAAGTGGACAAAAACTGTACCTCTAAAATCAGGTACAAGACAAGGATGTCCACCATCATCACTCTTATTCAATATAGTTCTGAAAACATTAGTCAGAAGTTTTAGGCAAGAAAGAGAAATAAAAGGGGTAACAATTGGAAAGGAAGGGAGAACACCCATTCGGAACCCCCCCTCCGGTCCCTCTCTCAGACAGGAGCTGTCTTTCCCTCAATAAATATGTTCTGCTCATTAAAAGAAAAATTGGAAATGAAGAAGTAAAACTGTCATTATTCACAGGTGGTATGATACTCTATACGGAAGACCAAAAAAGCTCTACCAAAACTTTTAGCATTAATAAGGAATTCAGTCATGTAACAGGATATGAAGTTAACAATCAGAAATCAATATCATTTCTGCATGCAAACAACAGTTCAACAAGAAAGAAAGTTGGGAAACAACACCCTTCACAACAGCACCTTCCATCAAAAATAAATAAATAAATAAATACATACATACATACATACATACATAAATAAATATGGAATATTTAGGAACCAATCTAACAAAAGAAGTAAATGATATATACAGTGAAAAGTACAGTACTCTGACAAAAGAGATCAAAGATTTCAGAAAATAGAAATACGTCCCTTGCTCACAGATATAAAGAATCAACACTGTGCAAATGGTCATACTCCCAAAATCATTATACACAATTAATGCAATCCCAATAGAAATACCATTAGGATACCTTGAAAATCTAGGAAAATACATTCCAAATCACTGGCTTAAATGAATATTGCTTTTTGCATCTCTTGAAGACACTGAGTAAACCACAAGGCACACTCTTTGGGCTTGGCATTGAGCTGCACACTGCGCCAGCTGCCACTTCAGTGACCGCAGCACGGACTTCACAGTGGGTTTTCACATCTTCCCTTTTGCCCCATCTGGGTTCAACTGCATATATTTTTCCAGGTCAACAGCATAATTCTGAAAGTATTTATTGATTGAACACTTGACCACGTATCAGAACACTAAACCCTTTTCCACTTGGCATCTCTTCCTGTGTGCCATCATAGGCATGAGTATTAATAGGTGCATTTTGATGCCAGATAATAGTATAGAACTAGGTTCACTTCCATTTTCCAAACAATTACTAAAAACAGATTTGGATCATATAGTAAAGTACATTAGTACTTAATAAAGACAACTCTTAGACACTAGTTCTGTGTGATAAGACAAACTTGACCAGATCCAAAACACAGACTACCATTAAACATTTCCTCATTGAGTTTTATTTCTATGCCAATTCCAAGACTGGCCTTGATACTGAAGACCTCAAGCAATTTTGTCGTTGTTGTTGTTGTTTACCATGAAAGTAATCGTTATAGTTGCTGTAGGGGTTTCCCTCTCCAACCCCCTGGAGATCATCTTCATGCACTGGAAGTGCTTAGTGGGAGTACCAGCAAAACTTTGCCTGAGATCTTTCTGGGGCAGAAATCCACTCTGCCAGAAAGCAGAAAGAGAGGCTACAAGTGCCTAGGAAGAACAGCCCCCACATAGTTTAAATGGCATACAGAAGTGCTAGCTAAATATCTATCTTGCCTAAATTCTGGTTGTGAGCTTCAAGATGTGACTTATGCTATATACCAGAATTTCCGAGGAACCTAAATTGAGACCTATCCATCTCATATTTTTAGAAAAAAAACTTGGATTAATTGATTGCAGCTAAATAAAGAAACTGAACATATTAATAGGTGCCAAGATGCTTCATGCAACCAAAATGTTTTTAAGTGTTACTTTGTAAAAGTATTAATTTAATTTTCATTAATCAAGGCATGAACATGTATGCATATTTGTGTTTGATTTAGTTACTTTCTTCATCAAAGAAACACAATCCCTGTCACCTACAGTTTCTAAGAAGGGATGCCTTATTTTGCCTCCCAGCTTTTAGTTTTAGTCCACCTTTGGCTACTCTAAGGCAGAGTGGCAAGGCAGGGGGAAAGAGGAGAGAAACAGCTCAAACAAGGTGACAGGAAAAGGAGGGAGGGATGAAGAATTGAGGGAGACAAATCCTTTGAGGCCACGCCTCCAGTGAATCCCCATTATCTTTTTTTTTTTCTTCTTCACAAATAGGACTTCTATTTATCACTATTAAAAACCTGGATCTTAAGCAGACTCTTGGACTGGTGGTTCATATCCATCAGCTCGTTCAACTTTAGCTCCAGTCTTGTCTCCGGTAGCCTTTCCAGAGCTCCTACCTTCACCATGAAGCTCCATCAGTTTTCCCAATTCAAACTTGGGCTTCTTCAACATTTTTACTTTCCTGACAAAGACATCATGAAGAGGGTACATAGACTGGTGAGCCTTTTCTATGTCTTTCCCAATGCTGCCTGGAATCAGTTTATTGACCACTTCCTTCAAATCATTTGTCTGCACCTCTCGGGTCATGATTTCCATCATCTTCTTCTGGATCTGACGGGCCTGTTGGTGCTGAGCATCAGAGGTCTTCTATGTCTGATTGTTGTGATTTTTAGTAAAGCCAACACAGAACAGTTGAAGCAAATAACCATCGGTGGTCTTGACATCCACATGAGCTTCGATCATGGTCTGCCATTTTTTGACCATGGAACACATTTTGTCACGGGTGAGGTCCATGCCATGGAAGTTAGTCAGGCAGTTTTTGCCCTGAACATCTTCAGTAATTAGCTTGAATTTTCTAAAGGCAACCTCATCATTCTGCGGATCAGCAAGGCTCACTTCAAACACACGACCTTTGAGCCCATCAGATGCAATTTTGGTTCCTTGAGTTCTGATGATGAGTGTTTTCCCGATATTTCTTATGTAGAACATAGCGGGCACCTTCACATCATACCAGTCTTTTTTAAAAAATGGGCCAACCACTTTCTTCTTGGTTCCTTTTTTGCCGCCCTTCATAAGGTGCTTGTTCTTGCCTACCGCCATGGTGCTGCTCAGAGAGCCAAAAAGCCCCATTATCTTTAAAGAGTCAAAGTTTTTAAGTTTTAGGGGGATAGCTGTAAGTTATGTTTATAGTTACATCAGATATATTTATTTATCTCATTCATCTAGTAAAGTAGAAAATACTACCTTAATGTATTATCAACTGTGAATAGAATTAGTAAGCACTTCTTTGTTAATCTTACCTATTTCTCATCAACAGTTGTACTCTTTTCTATAATCACACATCCCTGTGCTGAGCTCTACGGCAGTTATAATTACAGACGATCAACAGAGGCATGCACAGTGAATGAAGCCGCATACACACACCCACGAAGTTGATCACAGGTGCCAGAGCTTGTAACACTCTTAGTAAATTGTTTAGAAACTACTAAAAGTAGCTATTGGACTATTTCAACAGATACATGCTCTCACCTTTTAAATTAAATATTCAATCCTGCTAACGAAGAGTTGAATTTTTAAAAATAATTTTGATTATAAAAATTGCAGTTGCATTTGGAGAAAATAGAATAATTAAAGTGGAAAAGAAAACATTGTACAATAGAACTGTAGTGCACAGGTAAGAGTTATTTGTAAATAGAATATTGCTTATTTGACACAAAACATTTAAATATACCTACTAGTTGTTCTTAGTTTCTTTAAAAGTCCATCTAATTTCTGTTCACACTCTTGGTTTATATTTGCTAGAAAAAAATTTGGAATATTTGGATTTTGTTTCCTTATTATGTAAGATTTGAGCCTTCACTTTTAGTGGCTTCTGAGGTAATGTGACTCACTATACGCAAAAGTAATGGGAGGACCTGTATGGGATGAACTGAGCCCTCCAAATATTTTTGTGTTGAAGGCTTCACTTCAGGTTGTGACATTATTTGGGAACATAAGAGTATTTACATAGGTAATCAAGTTAAAATGAGATGATTGATGTAGGCTCTAATCCAGTATGACTGGTGCTCATAGAAAAAAGGAAAATCTGGAGACAGATACACACGCATGGAAAACACTATGAATGTTGAAGTCGAGATCTATGTTATATATTGTGAACTGGACCCAGGACCTTTGAACTAAACTACATCCCCAAGCCTTTTAACCTTCATTTTTAGGATTATATTTTGAGACCAGACATCACTAAGTTGCCCATTGTGGATTAGAATTTATGATTTTCCTGCTTCAATTTCCCAGTGTGCTATAAAACAAGAAGCACTAAGGATTACCAGCAAACCTCCAGAGACTAAGGAGACCTGAACAGATTTTTCCTCACAACTCTCAGGGTGAACAAATCTAGTTGACACCTTGATCTTAGACTTCCAGCCCCCAGTGCTGGAGACAAGCCTCACTGTTCGGACCACCTTGTCCACAGAGTTCTAATAGCATGTGAGAACTATAACAACTCCTAATCCAGCGCTCTTCCTGCTCACTCAGAATAGTAGGCATAGACTCAGCACTGGAGAATGTATCCAGAGGCCTGTGTTCCAAAGCCAGTTTCCTCAGTGGCTAATCCCAGGATATCAGATACACCACCTAGTATGCCCAGTCCTGGGAGATTTGTCTAAAAGATAAGGGTAACTTCTGACTCAAAGTATCTACAGTGCAAAACCTGTCACAAGTTTTCTCCATGTATATTGAACTAGTTTTATCTCCTGTATGGAAATACAGACATCCAAAGCAATTAATTAATGAATGACCACATATATTACACAAGAGGTTTTTTGAAACTGAATACAAATGTTTTAGTACCAAGTTTCACATCTCTTTCAAGGCACAGTGCTAGCAAGCAGAATTTAATCTGTGAATATATTTTCCAAGTGTCTGCTACAGTGAATGAAATATAGGATAAAATTTATTCCTATTACATTATAGTCAGGATTCATCCTATGTTTATTTTCAAGCAATTTCCTATTAAACCCTTCAATTATGATTTCCCAGATAAGTCGTGCCAGGTGACTAAAGAAAAAAAAAAAAAAAAAAAAAAAGAAGCTGAGAGTGGAATGGTTTCCCTGGATCCAATCTTTACCATATGTGCCAATTGAACTCTTGTTTTAGTCTAAAAATAATTATAATCTGAGCCCAAGGGCACAGAGTCAGCACTGACCCAAATATTCTGGTCCATCTTTAAAATGGCTGGGAGTGAACCATGACCTTTAACTGCTCTAGGGGTCAAATGATTAAGAGAAGAATATCTAATTTAGTGTAATGAAGCTGTCACTGAAATGAAATGTCCAGCGGGAGGAAATATCTCATCTCCACCTCACAGCGTCACTTGCTAAGTAGTTACCCATATCTATGAAGTGGGGGGAGGTTTTCCCTTTTTGTTGCTGTTACTATTTTCTTCTGTTTTTCAGGATCTAAATTAGCTTACCAGAGAGATTTTAATGAGCATGTAGAAATTTTTCTTCTTGCTGGAAATTTAGGTCTTTCCTCCAAGAAATAAAAACAGACCTCTTTGTAGCTATTTTTTTTTTTCGTAGCTATTTACTTGTGTGATTAAACTGAGACCAGAACACCTCATCACAACTGCACATTAATTGCAATTCCTTTGGGAGGGACCAAGCATGTAAAAATTTAAGCCAGTGCCATCATGAAATGGTTTCTAGATGGAGAGGCAAATAAAACCCTGCTTGCTTTTAAGTTTCAAAGGACTTGCTGGGCAGAGGGCTGCCCAGTGTTTAGTATTAAGTACTTAGTTCAGGTGGTCACTCCACCTGACTGATACAGTTGTCTCAGCATTCGTCCCAGTAGCCTTTTATGATGCAATCAAGTAATAGAGACAAGACTGACAAGTAACAAAGAAAAAGAGCTTTCGGTCAACATGGACTAAAATCCATTTTTGCAGTGTGTACACTGTGCCCAGGACCTGTAAACAGATCTTCATTGATCCTACAGAAAGATAGAAATATCTCCCCTCAGATGGCTCAATCAAGGCCCTGTTCACAGTCGTAAAGTGCAAACAATATTGAAGAAGCAGAAAGAGGCTGACATTACAGTCAAATAGTAAATAATGGTAGGGCTCAGGAAAACTATCTATAACACTTCAAATCCTTGTCAGCTCAAATGAAATGTATGACCTCTCTATTGCAACCTCATACAATGGGGGCCTGCAAGTTCCTCTCATTCTCATCCCCCTTTTACCAACTGACCAAATCAGTAAGGGAAAAGAACCTCATTTTGCAGTTTTACATTTTCATGTATATCTTGGTACAGAAGCCTCTGAAAAAGATATCATCTGTGAAGATCAATAATTTACATCTCCCCTCACCCACCTCCTTGATTTGGATCCACTGTTATTTGTACAAACAAATTGTGTTGATTATATAATAGAAAAAAATTAACATGCAATGGAAGTAGAGTTCGGTTTCCTGCCAACTTGGAGTTTTATTGGAATTAGCCCACTGCATCAATTCTAAGCTTCTAGTTTCATTTATGTTTAAATACTTGTAATTAGGGGAAGCTATTTGGGAGCTGTAGACATCAATAAATAGTTTGTGTAGGTTCCCAAAAAGGTTGGCAGTATCATCTGAAGCTCAGAACAGTTTATAAACAGATTCAGCTGTTATGTAAATCTCCATCCATAATCATTATTTATCCATTATGGCTAATCAGCATTCCAAGAAGAGGAAAACTGAAAAGAATTGGTAATGTCTTAAAAACAATTGCTGTTATATCAACAAATTCCTTACATTTAGTCAACCTAGTGGACATTTAATCTTTTACTCCTGTTAAGAAAGTGCTAACAGAAATCAATATTACACATTTGAAAACAATGTACTCATTTAGATACAGAATAGGTATATAAGAAACAAATTGGATTGTCTGATTTTAATCACTTATTACTCTGTATCCTTCTTTTCCTCCTTTCCTTCCCAAACATAAAATTCAAAGTAAACAAAGTCTCACTTAACTCAGGGTGCAGAATAAGTGTTGCTTCAGTGTAGGGAACACAAATGGCAGATATTAGTGTGCAGGATTCTCTACAGAGTGTTAATGAGATGCTAACATAGCTCTCAGCACAGTCCTTTGATGTAGCTTTATAATCAGTGTCTCCCCCAAATATTCAGCATAAAGCAGCACACAATTTTCTCTCCAGAACCCCAGGTGGAGCTTATGGCAACACATCCAAACTAGTCAAAAGGAAGCCAAATCTTCAGCTCAGGGATCCACACTGTACCCCATTTTTAGGAAAGGCTCAAGAACTTGGTGCTCCATTAATAAATAAGGCGCTCATGGATCTGTTCTGGGGCTAAGCCTTGTACAATTTGTGATTAGACTGGGTGCTAAACACCAGCAATAACCCTCAATGTTACTTAAATCCTTTTTTTTTTTTTTTTTTTTTTTTTTTTTTTTTTTTTTTTTTTTTTTTTTTTTTTTTTTTTTTTCTCGGAGATAAATGAATATTTTTTCTGCAAAAAGTACACATTTCACATGAAATTTATGTTGATAAAGTATATAGACAGAAAATTTCCTAAGAAACAATATTAAAGTCTAAAATATAGTTCCATAATAGCATATTTATCTAAACTCATTTATACATTGTTTTGAACTCATTTAAATCCTTTTCTGGAATACAGGAAGACTAAACTTCTTCTAGAAGGCTCTCAGAGAGATTAACGGAGCTATGCACCTTCCAGCTTTTACATACGTGAAGGAGAAATCTGTGGTAGAATTGTAAAAATGTATATTTTCATTAGATATTTTTTCTTAGATCCCAAACCCTGTTCTCTACTAGGTGACTATTTTCACAGCCCTTATCCTCCTATCCATCTGACACCAACTCTCAAAATACACGAACATATCATCAAAGTTCCAGTAAAGGAACAATAAAGGCAAGTTCCTTGCCACCAAAGTTCTTTCCTGATTTCTCAGCCAGCATGTAGTCCCTTTCATTTGGGAACTCCTTACAACTCTGCTTCCCATCGCTCCTCTGCTATTATGGAGCAAGCTTTTGTTGTTCTGCTCTGCTCTGCTCTGCTCTGCTCTGCTCTGCTCTGCTCTGCTCTGCCCTGCCCTGCCCTGCCCTGCCCTGCCCTGCCCTGCCCTGCCCTGTCCTGTCCTGTCCTGTCCTGTCCTGTCCTGTCCTTCCTGTCCTGTGTTCATGGACCTCTCCTTCTCTACATAGGAAAACCTATTTTACTCTTTTATGCCTATCCCACAGCATCCGATAAACCACTGTAAGCACAGTAGTTTTAAACAGATAGCTACTGAACTAAATCATGTATGTTTAATTCATACTAAAAGAAAAAAAAGGGCTGCTCAAATTAATTAAAGCTCCTAGAGGTCAATTCAAAAACTTAGGTGGATCTCCCTGAAAGGTTGCACCAGCACTAATACTTTTTTAACATAAGATTCTCCTTAGATGGCTGACACTGACCAAAAAATCTACAAACTGCTATACATAGTTTCAGGGTAAATCCTGAGGGGATTTGACTGAACTTGTCAGATATAAAAGTTATATTTTTTGTTACATAGGTCTTGCTTTATCTTGGTCTTAGCCACCCGCAGAAATGTATAACCATGAGGTATAATAAGTAAAGCCATATTAATAAGCCAAGCTGTAAAAGGCTCAAGTTAACAACTTCTGACACTGCCAGTACTGCTGATAACCCACTACTCTTATGGACTATTAGACTATATTGTGTTATGTTGCTGAAGACACACACCTACAATATTTGAATGGTGATGGAACACCCATCTCTGACAAAACAAAACAAAAAAGGTGGATAAATATGAAGGACCATTTTGTAGTATATATAAAATAAGGTAGATATACAGCTACTTTCTCCTAGTTCAATGAGAAGAAATATTTGTCCTAATATGTTTAGACAAGATATCATGTCTGCATCTTGCATTCTGAACAACTACTATGAAGACAAAAATGTGCAATGTATTAATTATCGTAACTGTCCTACTAACCTGTTTTGAAATTGTCTTATTGCTATTTCTTTCTCATTAAAATTATTTTAAAAAAACAAACAAACAAAAAACAAAACAACAAAAACGATTACCCCTAGGGCCAAGGAGCTAGCTCCATGGCACAAGTGCCTGATTCTGGGGAAGTGATGGATCGAGGGAGAAACCCAACTCTGAAACCCAAAAAATTCACCAGTGTTAACTATGATAGTTTTCTTTTTTTAATCAAGGGAAAAACATAAACAACTTTTTATCAGAATAGTATTTCTTGCCGATATCTGTGAATGTTTTATAGTTGAGAACACATTCATAAAAATTGCCTTTGCAAAATGGGATCAATTTACCATTCAAGTGAGGGCCAAATGGTTCCTATTTATGAAGAGTGGAAATCCAATAGCCAGTAACAGTGAAGGAATTTTAGTTCTACTCCATCACTTTTTTAGAAAGTTGTGTGCCTTGAACAGTGTGGCAAATCTGAAGTCACTTGCTTTTCCTAGAGTTGAAAATATCTTCAAGTCCATCCCCAAGAAACTGATTTCAATGAAGCAGGTGTCCAACCACCAAAGATAACATGTGGTACTTACGTCCTAGACTAGTAGGTCTTAAAGTCTAAGGATTAAAGAAGACATAAAGAATCATAAATAGACTAACTCAATGAAAAGGATTGCTTTCTTTCTCTTTACTTCCTTTTTCATACCTCCAGGCTGTAAGAGTTGCACAGGAAACAAACAACAATGCTGAGCATGGTGGTTCATGCCTATACTCCCAGCCCTAGGGAGGCTGAGACAGGAGGGTCACTGTGAGTTTGAGGCCAGCCTGGGCTACAAAGTGAATTCAAGGCAAACCTGAACTGCATAGTGAAACCATTTCTCAAAACAAACAACAAAAAAGGAGCCTAGAATAATGTAAAACTTTGATATTCATGAATCAAATATACAAGTTTTCAAGTATTTGTGAATGACCCCAAAGACTTGTGACATATGGAAATATGTAATTTTGCTGGAGGCTAAACTGGGAGTAAATCCTTGCCTGATAAATGAATCCTTCCTGGAGCTTTCTTCATTCTGCTCATTTTATTCTCTAAGAATTTATAGAATATATTTCATTCTATGTTTTATTATACGAACTTGGAAGAACATGCTATAAGGTATCTCCAGGAGAGAGTAATGGAGAATATTTCAGATCTGAAGGCCTACCAAGTCTTCAGTTCAGTACTGATTAGGCATGGTAGGAAATAACTATTTAGGCCCAGAAAAAGAGTCCTCCACCATGAAACTAATAAGATAATTAGATGTTCTAATCCTGTTTTTATGTGCTGTAACTTATAATCTGCCTGGAAATATCTGGTAATCCTAAACAACGGGATCACAAGTGCTCTAAATTCCATTATATGCCTTTGATAGAATTCCGTGAGCAATACTTTTGATCTTTTCTTCTGCCTATTTAGAGGTCTGAAAACATCTCAGGAACAAAAGCCCCCAGCCACAAACCCATTCTTCAAAGTTGTGGCATGACCTCAATTCCTATGAATGCCTTTTCTCTGAAGTTAGTGCTTCCTCCCATATGTCCCATATGAATTCAATGACCTATTCCTTGAAAACTATTGTAGTGAGAGTGGGGAACTTCACCTTCTCAAGAGACCAGAGTAATGGACTACAGAGAGCTGCATTTGTCCTCACCTAAAATAATAATGAAGAACTAACAGATATAAAGCAATGGTTTTAAGACATTTGCTAATAAGCAGTATAAGACAAAAGAATAAATGAACGAGATATTGAGATTTTTCCAGATTATCGCTGACAGGAAATCTCTAGATCAGTAGAGGGCACAAGAAATCAGAAGAGTGCGGCATCTGTGAGGACAGACTTCTTCATGAATTGAATAGGCAGACAGGGGAGTTCATAGAGTCCAAAGTAGCTAAATTACTCATTCAGAGCTCTAAGGAGAAGATAGCTGCTTGGAGAATATTTCAGATCTGAAGGCCTACCAAGTCTTCAGTTCAGTACTGATTAGGCATGGTAGGAAATAACTATTTAGGCCCAGAAAAAGAGTCCTCCACCATGAAACTAATAAGATAATTTCTAGAGCTAACAGGACCATGAATAGTTTATTTCCTCCCAGGGAAGCCTAGCACAAATCTTATAAGTTATAAGGTATCAAGCAGTACTATCCAGAAGGGTATTGGCTTGGTAGTATGACAAAATTATGCCTACATTACAAACTGCTCTGAATGACCTTGAAAATCTTAAAAGCAAACATGAAAACTACCACAAAATTTCAAATAATTTAGTACATTATGTATTTACATAATGACTATAAGAATACAAAGTGGCCAGCACCAATAAATGTTTAATTGACAATATCAAGCATTTAATACAGATTACTAGGCATGCAAAGAAACAGTAGTTTTAACCCATAATCAAATAATAAGAGTTGACATAGATGTCAAAATTAGTAGACAATAATATTAAAATAGGATCATAACTACAATCATATTCTGAAAATTATAGAGAAACTGACAAATATTTAAAGAAGATACATACCCAAAGACCAAAATTAAACTTCTACAGACAAAAAAGAACAGTCTAAATTTTTGCTTTCTGTATTTAGGACACGGTCTACAGGGTCTCACTACACAGACTGGACTCCTAGTGATTCTCCTGTTTTAAGTGTCCCAAAGTGCTGGGATTACTGGCAAGCACCACCACCCACAGTCTCAATTGCCCTCTCGGTGCTCCCTGAGGGCAGAGCCCGCACCAAATGCCAGGAATCTAACCACGGCCACTTTGCTTAGCCTAAGCAGGAGCTTTAATACTCTGAGCTATCGGGCCGGCCCCCAGTCTGATTTTTTAAAGAAATGAAATGAATAATATTAACAACAGACTGGCGCTGGGGATAGAACTAAGCATAATCTTGAAAATAGTATCAATAAGCTATTGGTAAACTCTGATGAATGAAATGCACCTAAGTGGAACCAGTGAAGAAAATGATAGATGAAAGGATAAAGTATTTGAAAAAGAAAATGACAAAATGTTTTTCACTTATTTTGAGATCTTTATTACATTTTAAAATAAATTTAATTATGCCAAAATTCCCACAAAATATTAGTCAAAATCTGATGGCAAACAGAGCTGTAGAAGTTGAACTCTCCAAGATTAAATAGGGCTTTTAAAGACCCAGAATGGCTAGCTTCATAGCAAATATGAATTGCTTTTTCTTACATTAGTAATTGCTAGCATGATCTCGGCATCCTTGGTGGGTCAAATTGGAATAAAATACTGCTGTCATGTAGGTTTATTTCTAGTGCTATCTATTCAACATAAATTCACAGTAAGCTAAAGTCTCACAGGACATTTAAGACCATTTGAATCTTCTCTTGTATTTTACTTCTCCAGAGTAACCAAGGTTTGTATACTACATAAAAGAGCAGATTGAATATAGTAACACGGTATTCTTCTGTAAGACACAAAGTTACGAAATTATCAAGGTTACAACCAAGAAACAAATTATCAATGAATTTAAAACATTTGATTCTGAAGAGCCCATAGCCTGCATCACTTGTATAGGAGAAAAAATGAAAATATTTGCTCTTTAACCAGGAGTGAGGTGAGAAGTTCAACACTCACCACCCTTGCTCAATGTCCTTCCAGGAATTTTCACTGAAGAACTATGCAAGGGAAAAGAGGACGTGAACTGAATGAGAAAAAGTCAGTATCTTGCAGGTGTGGAACTGCTTGTCTGTAATCCAGCACTGGGGAGACTGAAAACAGGAGATTCACTATGAGTCTGAGCTGTGCAGTGAGACCTTATACCAAATATATAAGATGGGGGAAAAAAAGGACAAAAACGAATCTTCAAATAAAAGCAAACTAACCTATAAAGTGAGAGACCACTATCATGAAAATTTTAGGACATGAAAGAAAGAAATCGAAATAAAAAAAAAAAAAAGGAGTTAGAAAGGTGTTCAGAGATTGGCAAAAATAGTATTGTAAAATAGCTACATCACCAAAAGTGATATACAAGTTCAATACAGCCACCACCAAAATAACAATAACATTCTTCACAGAACTAGAAAAAACACATCCTAAAATTCACATGACAATTCAAATGACCCAGAGTAGCCAAAACAATCCTGAGTATAATGAACAAGGCCAAAGGCCTTACAACATTTTCATTTTTTCTACTATACAAGTCCAGACTTCAAATTATACCATATGACTCCCAAACAGCATAGTAGCAACACAAACAGAGGACACAGACAGATTAGAGGGCTCAGAAACAAAGCCGTACAACTACATCCATCTTATTCTGGACCAAAAAGAGCCAAAAGCACACACTGGAAAAGAATCTACATGTACTGAATGAAAACTCAATTGCTAACTCTCACACTGTACAAAACCAATTCAAAATGTATCAAAAACCTGAAACTTTGAAACTGCTAAAAGAAAACATAAGAGAAACACTTGATTCATAGGCAGACCTTTTACAAAAGAATCCAATAGCACAAAAAATATTAGCAAGAACCAATAAATAAGATTATATAAATTAAAAGGTTTCTGCTCAGCAAAGTAGAAAGATAGGGGAAAATCTTTATCCGTTCCTCATCTGACTTATTTCATTTAATTAATTTAAATTTACTACTAAACAAATCAAACAGCCCAATCAATAAATGGGTAAATGAATTAAGTATGCATTCCTCAAAAGAAGAACAAGTGAACATATGAAAAAATGTCCAACATCTTTAGCCATTATGGAAGTGCAAATTAAAACTATGTTGAGATTCCATTTCATCCTAGTTTCAATGGCTGTGATCAAGAATGTAAAGAATAATAACTGCTAGCAGGGATGCAGGTAAAAGGAACGTTTTTACATGACTGGTGGAGAAGTAAATTAAGAAAGCTGCTATGGAAATCAGTAAGGAGTTTCTGCAAGAGAAAATATAGCTACCCTTTCTCCCAGCTGTTTTATTCTTTGATATGTAGTGGAAGTAATTAAGTCCAGCACATTCCAGGGAACCTACACACATGTTTATTGTCACACAGTTTACAGTCGTCAACATACAAAATAGCCTAGATTCTCATCAACAGAAGACTAGAAAATGTGACAGAGAGTATCATTCAGCACAAGGAAAAGTGAAATTCTGTCTTCTGTAGGAATGTGGATGGATCTTGACACCACAATCCTGAGAAAAATAAGCCAGATCCAGGATGACACATATTATATATTCTCCCTAATGAACAAAATCTCCAAAAGGTCACAAGAAAGCAGAAGAAAAATAACTATTAGACAAGAGGAGAAAATAAGAGGAAGTGGGTAAAAAGGCAGGTGAGAGAGAGAATGGATATGAAAGCTTTCCAGCAAAAATTGGGAAAATAGTGAAAAAGGTGGTACAAGGGACTGAAGCAGGATCAATAGAAGTTGAGTATAGCATGTGTGGGCTGGAGAGCTAGCCCAATGAGCTAAATGCCTCCTTGGCAAACGCAAGGACCCAGGTTCAGTCTTGTTACCACATGCAGTGCCATCCCTGGTACCTCTGGTGCACTGTATCAACCACCAAGTCCGGGCCTGGTGGGACACACCTGTGATCTCAGAACTGGGGAGGCTGAAACGGGAGGATTGCTATGAGTCTGTGTCTCATAACAAGACTCTATACCAAATAAATAAATAAGTAAATAGACAAATAAATACATAAATAAATGACTTTAAAATTACATACAGTATATGCATGTACAAACCTGCCAGAATGAAGCACTTTAATCTGCACAACCAATTAGGAAAAGCAAAGTCTTAGTACATGGCTCACATGCCCACATGCCCACATGCCCATAACAGTTCTTAAACAACTGTCCACAGTGAAGATGCAGTAGGAGTGGACCCTCACTCTCTCTTGGCATCTCTTACGCATCCCACCTTCTTTCTCTGGTCCATTAGTTCAAGCCTGCGTGCCTATTCCTTACTCATTTTAATGTCTGTTAATGGCTTAGACCTAGAGATGATGGGACCTTGGTACCACACGCACTGGCGGACTGGCCTATGAACGAGCTCATAGCCGGCTTGCTGTTAGAAGGCAGGGTACTTTTAGGGCCAACACTCACCTGTGATTCTCCCCGCCTCTCCTTCTGTAGTTACAGTTAGCCACTGTAACTCAAGCACCTTTTCCTCTGCCACACCCCATTGCTGCCCATTTCTGCTTAGAGATCAGCCGACCAGGAACTGAAGCTCTGAGCCAAAATAAACATCTTCTCCTTTTTTTTTTTTAGGAACTGCAGTTCCAACTCACAACCTTACACTTTCCAGGCAGGCACTTGTGCCATGGAGCTATCTCCCTGGCCCCAACCTCTTCTCCTTTTAGGGGGTATTCTTTCCCACTGACTAGAAATTAGCTAAGATAGCACCTGACATGACATCACATTTCCAGTCATTCATTTGTTACTTTAGAGCAGAGGTTGGCATGCTAAGGCCTATCATCCAAGGCTAGGATAGGCAACGGACACCTAATGTAGATTTCATTAACCACAAGATGAAATATATATATATATATATATATATATATATATATATATATATATATTTGTAGCAGGAATCAAACTCAGAGCCTTGTGCTTGCCAGGCAGGTGCTATGAATGAAGTTGAGAGATATGTTCCTGGCCCTGAACCAATATATTAAACACTCAGAATAATCCA
Organism: Myocastor coypus; assembly: GCA_004027025.1. Classification (NCBI taxonomy): domain Eukaryota; kingdom Metazoa; phylum Chordata; class Mammalia; order Rodentia; family Myocastoridae; genus Myocastor; species Myocastor coypus. The sequence goes on from PVJA010002389.1 coordinate 40,454, forward strand.
ACCATGTTTGCATGACAGTGATTTTGCTTTCCTGTCTAAAATTCATCTTTCCACCCTCTGTCCCGCGTAGAGACAGAACACACAGCAACTGGATGTGAACAATGTTGTTTGTGTGAATCCCCACCCTCAAGGACATCTCTGGCACGCAGACCCTTCTTTTCCTCTCCTTAGCCATTAGCCATCTCCTGCTTTTGTTACTTTCTCTTTAAGCATTAAGCCTGTAGTCTATTATTCTAACCAGTCCCTACCATTTTACTCAAATCCTGCCATACCAGTGGTCGGTTCCACATTGGCTGGGAAACTTTCAAGCCTGAATACCAGCAACTCTACTCCTCACGGAGGCTGTGGCTATGCTAGCAGAAAAAGCTTCATAAAGTAGTTGGTGTCACTAGCAACATGCTCAAGCCCATGCTCCCTCTGTATTCTAGGAGAAATCCAAATAAACAAAGTCTAGGAGTTGGGAAGATAGTTCAGTGGATTAAGTGCTTGCCTGGCAAGCACAAGGTCCTGAATTTGATTCCTGGTACAAAAAAAAAAAAAAAGTCTAAAACTTCTTTCAACTCTAAGATGCTCTAACCTCAGCCCAAATTTGAGATACTTGGAGGAATTTAACCAAGAATGTTCCAAAGAAGGACAAACTTGTGAACATAAAATCTAACGACTGACAAATGAATAAACATCATGTTCTCTTCAGCAAATATAAAGCCACTAAAACCCAGTATCATAAGACTAATTCCTTTATTTTTTATGCACATTGATAGAATAAGATATTATTTCTTCTATTTTGACCAATTTTGTGTTGCTCAGGTTTCCTGTTGAAAGGGCAGAGTGCCTGCCTCCCATAACTTAAGGGCGGAAAGGTATAATCTGATTCATAGTTTCTTTCGAGGATGCCACCCGTGATCAGCTGGCTTCAAGACAAATGCTTCCTGGCAGAAGGCTATGGTGGCACAAAGATGTTCAGTGCATCAGAGCTAAGGAGCAGAGCAGGACAAGAGTGTTAGAGAAGAAGGAGGAAGGGATCTGATGTAATACCTAAGTCCTGCCTCCTTGACACACACAGATCCATCTGCCTTCTGCTAATCGCTTCAGCAGCCCCGCGAACAACCCACTGACACAAGTAAAGGGGAACACCATAATCTCCTTCTCCTTTATGGTCTGTAGCAGTCATTTTGTTAATGCTCAGAAAAGAAGCAAATTTCATTTCAGATTGCTATGTGTTTGGAAGGCTCCAATTTGGATAACAGATTAAGCTTGAATTTGCAACTTACTGAGAGTAATTACTCAATTCCATCTGAAATCCACTGTGGAATCTGGCTACTTCTTTGAATACAAAAATAAGGCGATATTTTCCCGAGATTTGTCGTATCTCAAAGTGTGTAGTCTTTTCTTTTGTTCAAAGAAACTCAGATGAAGAATAATTGCTGCTGGAATTCTTTCTAAAGGTAGTGGTTTACATGAATCTGTCCTTAATTTATTAATGATGTCAGCACTCAGATGCTTTATCAGTATTCCTGGTAGACTAAATGGTGATGGAGTATTGGAGGTCCTTCTGTAGTTAATATCTTCAGCACTGCATCTGAGTCCATACCCCAAAAATCTGGTTCAAATTACAAGTCATCTATGATTAAATTACAATAAAGAAGATATAGAATAAAACAGGGAAAGGACAATAATTTAGTAGAAACATGAAGGTTAAAAATAAGAAATATAATGACATAAAAGCTACAGAGGGATCAAAGGTGGTGGTTTCCCTTTAAGAAAAAGGACTGTGTTCACTAGATAGACTGGTGACCATCAGGTAAACAGAAAACCATTTTTAAAGTTCCCCCTGCTCTTCAATAATGCCAAAGTGGTTTCAATTTTTAAAAAGGAAATTTGGCATGAAAGGGTTCTGTAACATGGCCTACCCACTTATGGGATTTAGAATAAAAAATGTGAGCCAGCTGTGATATTGAGATTTAAGAATCATCTGTTGTCCATATTCAGTAGCTTTTCCCATGGAATTATAGAAAGAATTGTATGATGGATAGTCTATAACCTAATTATGTAATTACACAGTTGAAAGAACAGCTGAAGAGCAGTCATTTCATCCTTGTGTCCAATGCCTGTGTCATCTATGTCTCACATAATGGGCAGAGTTCTTGCTGTACCATTGCCATCATTTTATCATGAAAGAATGAAATGTTGATTTTCATATGAGATTAGAATGTGTATGGCCAAATTAGTAGACATAAAATCAGAACTAAACCAAAACTTCAAACCAGACATCAACCAAATTCAAATTGTTAAGATTTTAAAATATATTTAGTGAAAATCATAGTTCTTCTGCTTTTCTCAAAGATAGTCAATCCCCAAGCAAGAATACCAGGGTGTATTCCTCATGAACATGCTAAGGACCAGTGCCTAGACTTTCCAGGTTTGAAGGTAATGAAAGTTTCAAGAGTCTAAATACTGAGCACAAAAAGGTAATCAGTCATATATTTTATCAACTATTTATCTGCATTTGATATCAAGAGAGGTGATATGTAGTGTAGCTCTGAAAGAAATGCCCCCATCCCAGGTCTCCCAAAAGTAATTCTACGTGTGGAAAGTGTTATAGCCGCTATTAGCAATATGAATGGTGAATAATGAAGTCAAAGAAATAAAGTCTTTCACAATCTCACGTCCCTGGAGCCAAGGCATGGTGGGAAACATTCTTTGCAAAATACTAGAGTAAAAGAGCACAGGGGTAAGATGTCATAAGGGAGCTGGAGAAACTTCACTGTGCAAAGCAGGAGCAGGCGACTTGTTGACATATGTAGCAGAAAGATTTGCTACCTTTAATTCTTAATCACTTGAAAATCATAGTGAACACAGAGCTATTCGTGTAGGCAGTCAAGGGAGAAGGAAGAGGCAGCCAACATAAACTGTTGGTGAAATCTGGCACTGAATCCTTGCTAGGATCAGACATCGCAAGCCCAAGGGAGCAGGTGCGGAGTCCCTTCTTGCTCATTTGCCTTCTGTCTGCACCTTGTGAGGTTCCAGTCAGCAAGCACAACTCTCCTGACCCTGTGTTTCAGCTCACTGCAGCAGCATGTCTTTCAGTGCTACAGCATGTCACATGCTTAGGCTTGGTGATGGATTCGGGATTTGGTTTGGGGCCACCAGTACACATTACAAAAAACAGTTTCTCAAACTCTTTGGGAAGATGTTGGCTTACATTCATCGCTAAGGTCATCACTGCTGGTTGATCCTCTAGTGGAGGCAAGGTAGTGGCTGTGCTCAGTGGAGAATTAAGAGCATCAGTTCCAGAAAAATAGCTTCACATTTCACATGGCATCCAAGAATTATATCACTCCCTGTAGTCCACCGTATAATAAGAGTCTGTAGCTTTCATTTCTTAAAAATTATTAATCACTTGTGGCTGAAAAATGAATCAGTGAAGTTAACCTGCATTGTCAGGTATGATTTATCTGGAGGTAAACAACATCCTAAGAGGATTTAGTGGGCTAGTGTTTAGTAAAAGAGTATGTCCAGGTCGTGGCACTTCATAGATTGAATGTCCAAACATTTAAAAGCTCTTTCATCATTGGAGTGAATACAAAAATGACAGCCATCATCTGGTGACCTTAGAATGTCCCAGCTATTTGTAACAGACTTCCAGTAGTGAATCTAACCTTCTATCAGTCTGAGGTTAAATAAATGACAAGTTATTTTTCTGACTTTAAGATTAATATTGAGCTTCCCTGTTATAAATATGTTCTTCTGAATAGAACATTAAATTATAATTATTTGGAGAAATGTGTGAAGGACGAAAAAGGAGAACTGATTTTTTTTGTCCTTTTCATTTTATTTTATTGAGGTGGTATCTTTACACCTCATCATAATATTTTTCTGTCAATATAGTGATTGCTACAGCAACCACCTGCTCTAGACAAACACCTGCCTTTAAAATGCAATTTTTAGCAAGGATTTAAATTGCAAACTGTAATTCCAAGACCTCCTGCCAAAATGAATGTACTTCTCTTTTGAAAAGTATGTTGTCTACCACTGAAAATTTTTTGTGCAATGCTCTCTACCTTTACTTAATAGTAAATCTTCCTCTCTTTCTAAGATTTTTCTCTTTTGTCAGTTGCCTCAGGACAATATCTTGATCAAGATTTCAAATAATTAAATGGGAAGACCCCCTTCGAACACTAAAAACAGTTTTCCTAGCTGTTATGCATAGTTAAGGAATCCCTTTGTACCAAAGCATTTCCAAAAAATTCTACATGCACCAAGTTGAGCAAATGTAGTATGGTGCTTCATATTCAAGTTTTGCACAGAGACTATGTCAAAAGTCGTTTTAAATTTGGTTCTCAAAAAAGATACAGTTTCTATCCTTTACTTTTCATGTAAAACTTAGGGCACACTGGCAGTAATGCAAAGGTCTGAGGCTCTGGAAAGAAAGTGGAGTTTGAATTGTTCCTTGTCCATCAGAGACATCCACACACCGTGCTATTTCTTTCAATGTAACCTGTGAATCCAGATAGCACGTAAGAGTAAAATTAGTCACCTCTCCTAATATAAAATCATGGATCAGCCCCCAAATTCATTAGCATGAACTTTTTGGTGCTTTGTATTGAAATGGTTTCCATGAAATAGTGTTCTATGGCAGAACATGGGCAGTGAAAACCCCCAAGAAGAGAAAATTCAAGCAAGGAACACATGATGACTCTCAGTGAGGTTAGCTTTAATACAGAACCAACGGAAACATCATCAAGTGATTTACAGGACTAAATTTCTGCTACAACCATGATATTCCACTGTGAGAAACATTAAGAGCTCATAAAAAGATAGACAGGAAAAAATAAATTGAAAAAGGAGTAGTAGATGTTATGTTGGAAATGAAATGAAACTAAAATGACTTCTCTTCTATGTATCTGGTTGTTGCAGGTTCTCACTATGAAGCTATGACTCCTAGTGATCCTCCTGTTTTCAGCCTCTGCAATGCTGGGACTATAGTTGTGTGCCACCATCCTCAGACTCTGACAGGCTTAGTCTGCCCTGGGGGTGGGGCTGGAGCAGCATGTGGTGCCAGGGGTTGCACCACAATCCCTGCACTTGCCTAAGCTTGCTTAAGCAGGCACTTTAGTCTGCTGAGCTATCTCATGGGTCCTGAGACCAAAATTCTTTACATTAATTAATGAACCTAATCGTGGAACTCCTGCTACCATATCATTGTTGGCTGACTATGGAGCACTTCAATAAATTTCTCTGAGCATCTAAGACCCTAATCTTTTCCCTAGGGCCATTTCTTAGCGATGTCTTCAGGGCAAGCAATTTTAAATGGAAGGACTAAGCTTTTATTCAAGGATGGACAGGTTTGCTTCTTAGTTGCTAGGAGAAACAGTATCCAGCAGGCTTCAGATCCTCAGCTGTAACACAAACCCTCTGTAAGAGCAAGAGCCGTAGTTTTATTCTGCATCAAATTCATGAGGCCTGATGAGCAAAGGGACCCGCACAAATGTGATATCACTTGGTTTGCTGTGAAGAACAAAACCCTCTGGCTCTGACCTTGAAGTCTCCTGCATTCTGCCACGAGCCAGGAAGCAGCAGCAGACTGAGCCATCAGCTTCTCAGGCACAGTCTAATCCCAGGTCCACTATAGGCACATCTTATGTCCCCTGCCTGACTGTGATCTCCTTGATGGCAGTATTTATTCCACCTGAACATGGTAGTTGTATAGAACTGAACACTAAAGAAAATGTGTTGAATTATTAGAGGTTTGAAATAGCTTATTCACTACCATTACAGTAGCAAATTTTGTGTTCAATCTTATGGGAAAGGAGTCCTTGCTAAAGATGAAAGTAGAAAAAGTCTGAGCATTATCAACAAGCTTAATTCTTTGAACTGGGAAGATAGCTCAGCAGTCTAAGTGCCTGACAAGGAAACACAAGGGCACAGGTTCAATCCCTGTTACCACATGCCTGGGTGTGCTGTGCCTGCCCTCAATCAGGTGTGATGGCACATGCCTGCAATCCCAGCACTGGTGTGGCTGAGACAGGAGGATCAGTATAAGTTTGAGCTAAACAAACTTAATCCTTATACCTGAAAAATAATACATTTGAAGATGATTTATGCTTCAGAAAGTTCTATTTCTTATTTCTCACCCCAAAACACTCAGGTAGGAAAAGCTGTATTATCCGCTCACAGAGTGATGCATGAGGCTAGAAAGCAAAAGTGAGATCATTCCACTGGCAAATGGCGCAGGAACTTTTGCAAACTGGATTTCCTCCTCCCAGAGCTAGGGCTTATCTCAAAATGTGCCATTATCTCCCATATCTTAACTTATCCATGTTGTATTCTTTGAACACTTCCATCCATATCCAGATGAGGCGTCATACAGTTCTGCCAATCTCTTTAAATTCTTGTATCTCTGTGTGTGTATGTATTTTGAAAGGATATATAATTTCAATATAAATAGAAAAATTAAATTTACAACTCTTTCAAAGTATAGCCTTTTTATAATTCTATTTATTTTTAGCCTGAACATAAAAATTGTACATGTTGGTAGGGTAATAGGCAATGTCTTGAGGATGTATGTACTGTGGAATGTTTGCATCAGTTAAGCATACCTAGTACCTCAAATATTTACCATTACTGTGGGGAAAAAGAAACTTTCTTCCAGCTTATGGAAATGCTTGGTGCCCTGCTGCTGTCCTTCATCGCCCTACGGCACAGTAGCACACCGGGCTTCTACTCTTGTGTCTTAGTGTCCACAACCAGTCATCCCTACCACACTTTCCTGCCACTCTCACCAGGCTCGCATACGCACACCACTGTCCTCTCGGCCTCTGGGAGACCAACATTTCTAGATTCCACATATGACTGAGATCATATAATACTTGTCATCCAATGCCTTTTTTATTTCACTTAACATAATAATCTCTACTTCCATCTAAGTTGTTGCAAATGCCCGGATGTCATTCATTGTGTGGCTGAGAGTTTTCCGTTATGTCTATGCGCCACGTATCCTTTACCAGTTCAGCACCTGATGAATATTTCCATTGCTTCTCTTTCTAGCTATGATAGAAAGTGAGCATGAGAGTGTGGGTATCTTTTTGAGTGATTTCATTCCACTTGATACAGGCCCATTAGTAGGCTTTCTGAATCATATGATGGTTTTGTTTGTACTCTGTTGGAAAATGGTGTGATCTGTTCTGACTACTGTATCTTCTCATACTCTACATATTTAACTCACAAGTCCAATGAAACTGGCAAGTGCAGTAGATGCAATTATTTAAGCAAAAATTTCTAAAGCCAACACAGGAAGTTTGAAAATTCCTTAGTGAAAGACTAATTTCACAATGTAATATCTATTAAAATTGTTTTTGGTAATAGGCTGATGTTTACTGATGTATTGGAAATGGGACCAGTCTTCTAGAACTACTAACAAAATGTTGTTAGTTTTGAATCTCCAAAGTCCTCTTAGAAAATGCTCTAGCACTATCTATGAACTTCTAAAGGAGTACTTTTTGAATGAGTTTTCCATCTTTTAAAATTATCTTAATTTATGATAATATATGCTATCTCATGCTAAGTGGAACAAATTGTCTGAAAAGGAAGCAAAATGCAGCTAAGTGTTTTACAAATCAGAAATCATTCACATTTTCACATTTTTTAGAAAGAAAATCTGAAACATTAGCAGTTAAAATTTCCCTTCACTGCTTTGGCTCTCACTGCTCGCATTATTTTCTCTGGAGTATTAAGCTTTTTATCTGGTATGTGAGAAAAAAAGCAACGAGAGTTGGAATCACTTAGTATTCCTGCTTTACAGGATGCAGCTGGCTGGGAAACCAATCGGCTCCACATATCAGGATCATGTTTCATATTTCTAATTTCTATGTAACTGATAAACTCTCAGGTCTTTATAGTACTTTACGTGCTGCGGAAGTGAGGCAGGGAAAGAGGAAGAGGATGACGAGAGCTTTGAAACCCCCAGGCTGCTGGGCCGTGTGGGTGGGGGCAGCTAGTGGCATCGCATCCACAGGGGCTTACAACTCTCACTGTAGCCCAGCAGAGTCCAGAATGCCCTGCAGGTAGTCACACTGGTCCCCAATCCACCTGCTTTTAGAAAACTGTCTTCTATGTATTCATATGTGCAAGTTGTCAGTATGGGCATTGCATACATTTCTTTTGGCATTCTTAAGTCTATTGCATTTGTAAGACAAACATACATAATGAATTTTTATCTTACCCAGATTTTTACATAAGAAGAAAATAGTATAGAGTAAAACACAACTGATATATAGCAGTGATATTGCCAGGAAAAAGGTAAAAAAAAGAGAAAGAAAAGAAAAAGGTGGGACAGTAAGAAAGTAAACTAGTAATAGGAAGAGAGTCAGAGAGAAACAGAGACAGAGAAAGTGAGAGAGAGACAGAGACAGAGAGAGATAGACAGAAAGAAAGAGAGAGACACAGAAACAGAAAGTGAGAGACAGAGAGAGAGGGACACTGAGGTGACAGAGACAGAAAGAAAGAGAGAAAGAAAGTGATAGACAGAGACAGATAGACAGAGAGAGACAGAGACAGACAGCATGAGAGTGAGAGAGTGAGAGAGACAGAGAGACAAAGACAGAGACAGAGACAGAGAGAGACACAGATACAAGGACAGGGACAGAGAAGGGGGCTCAGGGAAACTTCCACTGTTTTCCAGGGTGAAATGACCTTGTGCTCTCATCTCTATCACCACTCCTGCTCCTGTTCAGTTCCAGTCTTGTCCTCAGGTTGCTGATATCACAGAGAAAATTAGATCAATGATATGATCCTTCCTACCTTCAACCTCTTACACAGTCACACACGTTTTTTTCTTTTTCCACAGCTAACCCAACATTATTGGTTGTATTGACATAGTGCTTTCTTCCAGAACCTTAAATGCTTTATAGTCATTGTTTCTAATTAATCCCCACAACAACCTTGTGAGGTAGGTATTACTCCCGTTTTATAAAGAGAGAGGTTAGGTTACTTGCCCAACGTCACACAGTTACGCTCACTGAAGAGCTGATCATATTAAATCACCTGATGTATCTGTAAAAAAAAACCAAACTCAATTTCAGTTCAGGGTACCCCTGGATGGCTATTTAGCAATTATCTTTATGTTAGCAAGAAAAAACTCTTTACATCAAAGAAAGTATAATTTTAAAAGCCCTCATGGTCACAAGAAATCAAAAAAATCTCAATGGTAGTTTTCTGAACCAAAATATTAAATAAAGTATCACATAAATATGTGAACAAATAACAAGGTGCAGACTTCCAGAAAAGCTAAGTTGGGAAAAAATGTCCTGCATTGGACAGGATTCTTCTTTAAACTCATTAATTTGAGACTTATAATCTATCTGTGTATGCACTGTTCTATTTCTAAGGGTAGAGAGTTCTACAAACATTTCAACTTTGTGGGTATACTATTTATCCACCATCTTCTCATTTAGTAGAAAAGATACCAGAAGAACCACAGGACAGGTGATGGTTGTCTATTTAGAAAGGGAAACAAGCAGAGGAGACATTTGTCCTTTCCTGTGCCATCTAGGAAAAGAATATCTATGAATGCAAAGTAGAAGAAACCAGAATAAAAAGTTGTTAATAACTTTGGTGTAATTCTGTTAAAATCCCAAGGAATGTAAAATCTGCTAGAGATAATGCATCTTGCATGTAACTGGCCTCCCTTGAGTCTTACAAACCTTTGAATATGGGATATTCATCAAAACATCACATTTTGTAGCAATATAAATCCAAGCCCTAACTTGGAAAATCACAAAAAGTGGAACAGATTCCCATTGTTGAAGAGTTTATGCATGTTTGGAATCCCCAGGCCTTGTCTCCTCTTTCTGCTCCCTTCCTTTCTACTCAGTCCTAAATATGACCCATGCCTAGCTAAGTAGTCCTATTTCCTCTCTCAGAATTCATGTGAGATGTCAGACATCCGTCCTCTCTTCCAGAGAAAAATAGGAGGGTAGATGAACACAGAAGATTCAGGATCATCCCAAGCACAGCTCTTCTTAAAACACCAGCCTCCTGAACGTGAGTGAAATCACCCTTCATTCTACATGGAATTCATTCTGGCACTTTAAGACTTTTGAGTTCCCTATTTCCAGAAGCATGAGCAAATAAAACACGCAATAGTTACCTAATAAGAACATGAACTAATGAATAAACATAGACTACGTGAGTGCTCGTGCCATTCTTTTTGAGATACCGATATCACCCAACCAACACAATACAAGCTTTTGTAGGCTCATAACAAACTCTTTGGAAGTGATGGACATTTTCTCAAAAGACCCAACAACAGTGTGACAAAAATATTTATTCCAGGTTTTCACTAATATATTTGCTTCCCAGCACTGCTGAAAATTTGACAATGTACTAATGACAAATTGAATCAAAATCCAAAAGTCTGTATACCAGATTTCACCATTAGTAGGACAAAATCAGCATATTAAATTCTGTAGGATTTAACACTTAAAACCATTCTGCATTATCAATATATCATGGCTCATTTTCACAAATGGAGTTTGTTTCAATTCTCAGCTGTTGGATGATGATTTGACTTGGACCAAAGGCAATGTAATTGGGTAACAGTTGAGATGTGCTTGTTTGAGTGGGCCTGAAAGATCCATTGCAGGATTTCTAAGAGTGTGAATTACAATTCCAGTGATATCAGAAGCAACTAATTCTGTTCTTTAGAAGTGAGGACATAAAAGAAGTCTGAGGCTTGCTTATTTTGAGCTTTAATTGAGAGCGATGTTGTAATTCATTTTCATCCCTGAGTGAGTGGTAAAAACATACACAGCAGGTAATTCACACCACCTCAAACACTGTTGGTGCAGTAAGAAGACTAATCATGGTAAGCTTCCAGTAGCAAATTATCAGCTACAAATTAAAACCTTGCCTCATGCTTGTGAACAGAAACCTTGCTTTGCACCCCCACACCCATGTGAATATTAGTAACTGTTGGATTGCAGCAGGAAGGGAAGAGTAGAGATTCTACCTGCTTGCATTAAAAGGTGCCCTGCAAAGGTGTGAAATAAACGAGACTTCAAACAATGCTAAATTTTTAGTTTAAAAAGGAATAGTTGTCATAATCCCAGGTGGAGTGGTGTTCATTCTGAAAATGGAAATTTCATGTTACACACAAATGAAAAAGTGAAACTTAGATTCCAAAGAGAGTTTGAAGCAGTTTGCACTGTAACTGTAACAAGCGATTCAGGTAAACAGCTTTTTGAACCACATGCCTGAAATAAGTGCAAAAGAATGTTGATGACAATAAGAATTAATTAAACTTCCTATGTTAATTAATCTCAAAGCAATAGAAATGGGGAGATGAAAAAATCTTTGATTCTCCTGGCTTTATGCCCTGACCTCAATGCAATTCAGAAGCTTATTTTTAGTATTTAGCCTTCTCAGTGATTTTTGCTTAAATGATGGTGAAAATTGTTTTGAGAGAGCTGTGAAGTGGCTATGGCAATACATAAAGAGTTCAAAACGGCTGTATGTATTTGATAAATATATGTTATATACGTAATTATGTTACTGGCTAAGATGACCATAATTGCCCCTTGTGGGCTACAGATCCACTTTTAGTTCCATCTTGGTTAGAACAGATCTATTATAAATGTGAAAGACATGGATCATGTACAGTTAAAATATTATTTGTTTTAACCAGAGCTTATTCCTTAGCATTCAATGTCTTATTTATTTTAATGTATAAAATTAAAACCTACTGAATAATACTTTACCATGCACTAGCCAAAGCAATGTCTTTAAAGAAGAAGCAAACCCTGTGTTGAGAGCTATATGGACCCACAAAAAATATAATTTGCCATCGCCTTTTGTTTTTCAATCAACTATGGATATAGCTAAAAATATACCAAAGAGACTTCCGGGAACCCAGATAAATTGCTCATGAGTTTCAGAGCTGATTTCTTGAATGCCAAGTTTCAAGTCTGAAGTATATTTAAACATTATCATTGAAATCTCTAGAGGGAATGAAAGAGGTAGGGGGGAGGAGAGAAGTTTGGAAATGGAAATCTGCAAATGGTCTTGGAAGTCATTCCAACAGCCCCACTCCCTCCAAAGAACAGCTAAGTCATTCATTCACCTGCACCAAAAAGGACAAAAGGACCAAAAAGGGATGCTGATATTGGGAAGTAGGAAGAAAATGTGCCAACAGCAAAGGAAACAAAGGAGGGCAGAGGGGAAAGGGACAGAGCAGAGGAGAAGGAAGCCATTCAATTCCTTAACTTTGCAGTGGCTGGACACGTGCTGGACCCTACTTGATGAGCACACTCCCCCACATGTACACACACACACACACACACACACACACACACACACACACACACTCCAAAGACATGCCCTAGGACGCAGCCGCAAGGAGCTCTTCTCTAGCAGATGTGGATAGATTTCTCATACATGTTTGAGTATACCTGTGTGTATACCTGTGTCCATGCCTGTGCCTGTGTATGTGTGTGTGTGAGAGGGTTTACCTTCTTTTAGCGATATTTTTTGCTCATGAGGCCAAGCTAGCAGAAATTAGGATGGGTCAAGAGCTCAGGCATCTTCAACAGGTCCCTACTTACATTTCTGAATTTGACTACGTGGTCCCTAGTTATACTCAAAGAAACAGATATCTTTTAAGATTTCCCTGTAAGTACGTGGTGGGTTCATAGGAAAGGTTTTACTTGGAAAATAGGAAATCAGGAAAGCATGCCCAAAATCCTGTGCAGTCTGCAGTTCTTACTTTCTCCTTTGAGGCTGGTCTATTTTCCCACTCCCTGATGTGGGCCATGGTTGGGCAGGGCCAGTCCTGCAGGACCCCAGCTGGCACTGCAGCAGCCTTCACCCACCCAGGCCTGTGCTCTCTTCCAAGCAGAAAACAAAACAAACCTGGATGTCCGTGTTTTCTATTTTAAAGACTCCTCACCCCTTTTCAGAAAAGTGACACACCGGTTTCATTAAATCTACTGAGATAATTGTTTGATGTGTTACTCGATAGATGAAACCAAAAACTGTTGTTTAAAGATCAGTTAAATTGCTTCAAGGAACAACACATTCCTACATCAGCCCATTCTTTCTGTTCTCAAGTGTAATTTATGGGGCTAAAGGAAAGTAAATGTCATACCTTTAATTTCGTAAAAAGTTATGTACAAGTCTATTATTCCAAATAATCACATAACGGGGAACAGCTACCTTTCTGCTCAGTGGGGTGCCATTTCACAGACTTTAAAATTCTCCAAGTTCAAGCAGCTTTCCTTCTAAATAATACATGTGCTAAATATGTCACATTAAAAGTGCTTTTGGCATGTAAATGATCCTGTTCTCGCAGAAATGCTTTTAAAAGAATCTGAGCTCACATTTTTTTCTTTTTTCTTTCTTCTTCTTCTTCTTCTTTTTTTTTTTTTTTTTTTTTTGGTGGAAATTCTAAGTGCATTGCATTTCATTGTCCTACAGAACCATGTGGAGCGGAGCAAAGTGAACCACAGGGACAAGCCAGCCCTTGTCAGCCTATGTACGTACCTATCATTTCAACTGTCAAAAGTATATAGAGTTCTATTTGCTTCAACATTATTTTCTGTTCCAAGCTGGAGGAAATTTTCTCCTTTACTTTCATTTTTTTCCCCTGGAACTAAGCATTAGCAACCAGGTCCAGGTCTAAAAATTTGGTGATTTACTATTAAAACATAAGGCATGGATAACAACAAGTTTTCTGATTTTATTTAATTCTTCAAACACTTTTCTATGTTTTCTGCTCTGTACCCTTGACAAATAAAGCTGACATTTTATAGGTGAGTCAAGGTGCTTATTTACCAAAAAGTTAATTCAAAATTCTGTGCATAATTGGAATAAAGCTGAAAACTGAATCTCTCCTGCTTGCAGCTTCAGTGTACTGCTACAGAAGGAAAAGCCTTCTCATGCCATACAGTCACCTGCCAGTCTTTCATTTTTTTATTTTATTTTTATTCATTTTAATGAGAAGAAAGATAAAATAGCAATGAAACAGTTTCAAAACAGGTTAGTAGGGCAGTTACAATAACTAATACATTGCATATTGTCTTCGTAGAAGTTATTCAGAGCTCAAGTTGCAGATGTGTTATCTTGTCTAAACACTTAGTACAAACCTTTCTTCTCAATGTACTACATGAAAGTAGCTGTATATTTATTCTAAATACCTTGCATATACATATATATTTTTTCACAACAAAATGGTTATTTATATCCCACTTTTGTTTTGTTTTGTCAGAGATGGGTGTTCCCTTGCAGTTAGAGAAATTGGACTATATCAGGGTATTTTGCTGAATTCAAGTACTTACAGTCTTTGAACTGGCATCAAGTATGAAAAGATCCTTTAAACATTTCTCCAAATATAGCTTCTCTAACTGCAATGGAACACCTTCCAGTCTTTCATAATCTCTGAATCAATTGTTCCTCTTTCTCCCTTTGTAATGTCATGTACAAGAATTTGATTTCAGCTATCTTCAGCTTTTAAAGAGCTTTTGCTCTTGCTTATTAAAATAGAGCAATGTGAATGCAGCATGCTCTTTACCATACAGTTATAGAAATTATTTCTCATAGAACAGCTAGCTTCATGGTTCTCCACATTTCAGCTTCTACCCCTTCTCTTTTAGAGAACTAAGCTTCAAGAAAGAACTTAGAAGTGTCATGTATAAAAGGGCTGAGATCCATTATGAGCCAAGGCTTTGGTTGTATAATAGAATAACTCATTGTCATAAAGCATATAAATGGGAGCATCAAGTATAAGTTGGGGTGACAGATTTAACAAAAAAATATAGAAACAAAAATACAGAATACCTCATGTAAGTAAGAATTTCAGTATGAAAAATACTTTATTTAAATAAATCTACCTTCTTCTGGATTTAGGCAATGATTATTAGTGACATGTCTGTGCATTGTCCGCTCTGATTCCTGTGTATTCGTTTTATTTTATTTTATTTTATTTTATTTTATTTTATATTTCATTGAGACAGGGTCTTGCTGTGCAGTTGAGGCTGGCCTTGAGCTCACTTTGGTAGCCCAGGCTGGTCTCGAACTCACACCAGTCCTCCTGCCTCAGCCTCCCGAGTGCTGGGATTACAGGCATGCACCACCATGCCCGGCTGTGTATTCGTTTTAGAGCTGGACTTCTTTCTAAGGAACAGCCTCAATATTTTAATTAAATATGATTAAGGAAGACAATATTCTGGTGCTGTAAGGAACATATGGCCTATTACCTTTTCAACTGGCCTTTGAAAATTTTCAGTTGTGTTGGTTTTTAGAATATTCCAATGATTTTTATCCTCAGTTTCTCCATTTTATCACTTGGACATATTAATCTGAAAGCTCATTCTCTTTAAATACATGACTGGATTTTAGTTTCTTAGTTAAATCAGATGATCACCTAACATCACATTCTTGAACATGTATTGTGAACCAGGTGTTTTCAGTTTCTTTCAGCTTTCTTTAATCATCGTGAACACCAGAAGAACAAGATACAAAATTTTACCTTCATTAACACAGCTCCCGCAAATCACAGAGCTAGTAGCGGCAGTAACTCCATTGGTAACCAAGCCAGTGGAATGGCCGGGTCCATATTCTGTCCAGAACAGTTGGCTGAATCTTTCTTTGCTGTCCTTTTTGCAACAGATGGTTCAACTTGAGAAAAACTAAGGTGGTAAAATCAGGATGTAAGTCCTGCAACAGCTCAGCACTATTAGGAGAACTCAGCTTTTTCCTTCCCTTGTTGAGCAAACTGAAAGGGAGAGTAAGCAATGAAAAATTTTCTGCAGTCAGAGCCTGAAACTAAGAACATTTTTCTTACATTTTTTCTGCCCTTTAGATTCATTTCCATAACATAGAATAGGAAGAGTTGGATACCCATGGAGCCCAATTTTAAAAGTCTTAAACCACATCTACATCAGGTTTGTAACTCATACATAAGCTCCAAGAGATTTCTTTGGACCAGTCGCCTCTACAACCACTGGGAGTTATTCATTAGCATTCATAGTGTGAAAAAATGCATGAGTATCACCACTGCATTTTGTAAAATGCAGTTTTTGGCAGGTTGACTAAAATCTTGGCAAGCATTACCATTTTCCCAAAATGTATTTGCATATAGACTTACTGATTTTTATTACTCTATCTGGACTCTCTCCAGATTCTCTCCTTCCTCACACTTAAACAGAGCACTTCAGTAAAGGTTTCTTATAAATTAAAAAGCACTTTTCATACAGGTAGAAACATGAAACTAGCACTTTATGCATTATGAAAGAAAAGCCCCAAAATATGTTCAGAGACATTTATTTACTAGGTTTCTAAAGCTGCATTTACTTAGTAAAGCAGAAGTCTTTGTATCAAGTCACCCAAAAAAAGAAATCCTTCCTGGAAGGTGGTGTAAGGCATTCTAAGAGGAGGGAATCAGTCCTTAGAAATATCCATGGAGGAAAATAAGAAGGAGCAGCTACTTTAAAAATTAAACAGTTATTATCATCACTCACTATCCAGACTTGGTGGACTAATATTCTCAAATTACAAAATGAATCTGAGCACACATGTCACAAAAAAAACATAGTTTATGATGTGATTATGTATACAGATGAAATAAAAGAAAGGGAAAGGCAGGGCACGTTTATTCTTTTTCCATTGTACTCATAAAAGCTAATAGAACTGAGCTACAAGGAAGAAACTTCAAAAAGCAAGACTCCAAGTGCTTTGCAGTAAGTCTCTTGATAGTGTAGACAGAATGGATGACCTGAGTGTGCCCCACCAAGCTACTCACCTCTCTGTCCTCCCTCCTCTGTCCCTTCACTGTAGCCAACCCCAGGAGAACAGCTTGTGAGCAGTGCATAAAATATTTGAGAGGATTAATTGAATTGATGGTGTTGCTGACCTTATGAAAAACAATGTTACGGCCGTCTGGTGATGTGTCTGGAGGTTTTAATTGCATGACCACAGCTTCCTTTGGATGGGAAGAGACTCCAGAGCCATTACAAAATGAGAAAAATCCTCCCTGAATACTTTTTATTGGAAGGCAACTTTTACCAGGAAATAACATCACAGAAACTCTGAATTTAAAGTGCTTCTGTGTGCTCTTTGAACAAAATGTTGCACTCTCACAATTTGTCTTTGGAAAATATTATCTAAAATGTTTAAATATAGTCTTGCATAAAAGCTTTCATAATTATTTCTTGTGTTGAAGAGTCTGAGAAATTTATATTTTTGAATTAAGGAAGATCTTTGCGGTAATATATTTAGTCTATTTTAGACTTCTGATTAAAAGCTGAGGTATAAAAAATCATAAATTTTTCAGAGAAGTAGTGTTTTTTTTCCCTTCTTGATGACTAAACTGCTCTCTGTTTTGCCTTGGAGAAGACCATTTTGTGTATGAAAAATAAACTTCTGTATCCAGTTTACTTTGGATGTGCACCATGTTAAAATGCTATCAGGTGTAAGCCGGGCGTGGTGGCACACACTTGTAATCCCAGCGCTTGGGAGGCTGAGGGAGGAGGATCTGTGCAAGTTCAAGACCAGCCTGGGCTACAAAAGTGAGCTCAAGGCCAGCCTGAACTGTATAAGAAGACCCTGTCTCAAACAGACCAAATAAATAAATAAATAAATAAATAAATAAATAAATAAATAAATAAAATGCTATCAGGTGTTACCAAGCCCCAGCTTTATCATTACAAAATTCATTATCTCTTATGAGCAAGGGTGGCAATTATTAAGCTCTGAAGTCAATTTGAACTAGAGCAAAGGGACTTAATTTATATCTATATGCAAATTTTCTACCAGTTCATTTACCAATATATCCCTGAGACAGTTGGTAAAGCCTTGCTTTAAACGAATTTAGAAAACTAGGAGTTCTTCTTGAGAAGAATTAGGAGATGACCCACATTTCATTATCAAGGCCTTTATAAACATATACTTCAATACTTGTTGAAAATAACAATGAGAAAGGAATAGGGGAAAGAATTTCCTTTCATTCTTAAGAAACACTTGGAGAATTAGCTTGAAAACAATATTTTTCACAAAACTTCAAAATAGTATTTTGATCTTAGTTGATATGCTAAAAAAATACAGACAAATTAATTCTACATCATTTATTCTCTCATTTGGATCAGTTCAGGAAATATTTGGTGAGCCCTCAGAAAACTTCCAGATTTTCATATGCTCATCCAGACCATCTCATAGTTTCATAGGTCAGGTGCCTAGATGACATTTTTACAAAGAAAAGGCAGCCTACCAATTTCTAGTACTTTGCTCTATGCAAAATTTGAACCCTGTCACTTTGTGGAGGATTTGAGTGTATTTTGAGATAAAATACCTGCAGTGGCTTGGGACTTATGTAAGATGAACCTAATACGGACAAATTTTATAAGAATATTTTATAGGGGCTGGGAAGATAGCTCCGTGGCACAAGTGCCTTCCTGGCAAGTGCAAGGTCATGAGTTTGAACCCCAGTCCCGCAAAAAAAAAAAAAAAAAGAATATTTTATAATCACCCAAAGAATCATGTACAAAGACTGCAGAAAATCTGTCCACACAGTAAAGACCAAAGAATCCTACCAAAGGGCCTGGATACTAATATCATGTATGAGTCCAGCTGAAAGCCTGGAGCTCACAACAATGCCTGCCACAAGTCCATCTGGAGGCCTAAATCCCGCAACAATGTCGCATGCAGGCTTGTTTCATGGATCTACACCGGTAAGACCCAAAGGTCAGTGCTAGATGCTAGAACGTCTGTGCCAGTGGGATGAAGGATCTGTGCTAATGGCTAAGGGATCAGAATCAGAGCTGGTTAGCAATGCTTAAATAAGAACAAGAGCTTCCCCAAAAGTACCACAGCCATCCTCAGCAACAGTGAGGTCCCAAGCTACTCCAGTGATGAGGAAAGCTGAGTTCCCATCAGGAAAGCCAACATGACAAGCTTCTCCATCAGGCTGAGCAGTGCACCATCTTCCTCTCTGGAGGCAGGAAGGAATGGTCAAGGTGGGGACCAGAGCACGCAACATGAATCATAGCCATTCCAAGAGACAACAAACGTCCTGAGCTCTTCCTCTGACAAGAACAGACAAGTTCATCAGGAAAGCCAGCATGGTGAGGTCACTAGCAGAACAGCCCAGGAGAACCAATGGCTTCTAACAGCTTCCCCAAACAGCATCCCTAATACCATCCAACAGCTTCTCCTGTTATCCTTTGTGCTGCTGGCAACAACCCTCAGGTGGGCCTCCCACACCCAGTACCACACTAATTCAATTTAGCTGGGTATAACAAGTTGGCCACCAGTTAGCAATCCATCCCAGTACCTTTTCATCTTAATATTACTGCACAAAAGACAGTTAAAAATTTGTGGGTCCGTGGATATTAAGGAGTAGGAACAAATAAAAAATATAAGGCAAAATTAAAACTAACTAAATATGTATATACTGTAAGGAAAAGCAATATGATAAAACAGACTAGAAAGGTTCTGGGTTTGCATCTGTAACCATATTCTGCTAGGTATGTGGGTTTAGAATGAGAATCAATTTTCTGATTAATACTAAAGTACACTGTTGGAATTTTTGTTGCTAGTTATAATTTTCTGCCTTAAAGAGTGAAGAAAATTAAGTAGATATTTGCCCCTTACTTACAATTTGGAAAACCAGAATTCCCTGGAAATGCAAAGAATTTTATCTCTCCTTCAGTGGCAAAAGGGACTTAGGCTAATGTTACTATGCATACATTTTACTGCAGAAATATTAATGTGAGGATTACCGGTCCATGTACCATTAAAGTATTAGTGTGATAAATGATATATGTGGACCATATCACTTTCTTACATCAAAAATTGTGAATCTAAAATACATTCATCTACAATGGCTTTAAATGTAGAGATCAGGAGCACATATGGATATTACTAAAGCTTTTTCGTTTCCCTTTTCAGATATTAAAGTAATTAAGTCCAAGTCAAGCAAATGGCTGGAGTGGCTTGAACCTCACTCATGTCACCTGTTACTTCTTCATTTCAAGAGGATTTAAAGTGACCAGTCATAAAAGCACAAGATGAACACGGTAGCTAATAGAAGTATGCTTGAAATAGTTCAAAATACTCTAAAGTATTAACATCCCCTCCAAATTTATAAGATATTTATAGCTGAAATTCATCATAGTATGTTGATTTGTTTGTGTGAGAAAAAGAGAGAGAGAGATAAGCCATAATCTATCTCACTCTAGGCCTGACTACAAGAGGATTTGTATTCACTTACTCATTTAAATCCTTATTAACAAAATAGACCCAGTACTACTGAGGATGCATTTGTTTGTTTGTTTGTTTGTTTGTTTGTTTTTCTATCAGTGCTGCTAGGGATTAATGATATCAGTAAAGTTATCTATTAATAGCAGCACGATCCCTCTCTGTCCAGTCCTGAATGGGCTTTTCTAAACTAGACAGTGCCTGTTTTTCAGCTAATAAGAGTAAGACTGTTTGGCTTGAGACAAAACACAAAACTAGGAAGGGCTCCGATACACGCAATCGCTACGGCCTTATAACAAAGGGCAGACCTCCCATCTCCTGGGTCCTGGCCTCATTCTTACATCAGTGATTATGTTCAGCCCCTCCCAATGCCCCCAGCACACTCCTTCATTTCTTATTCTCCATTGCTGTGTCATGAGCACCTGCCAAGTTTTTCTTCAATTCCTCCTGGATGAATTTTCAGGCAGTTTCCAAAGTACCTCCCTTTCGTGCTAAGGGCTCCGCAATATATTTCAGGTGAGGAATTGAAAATCCCACTCATAATTGTTTGAAATCTTCCCTCATTCAGGCTGTCAGCGCTTGACAGCCCCGGTTCTGTTGTAATTCACTGTTAAATGGGAGCTGCTCTCCAGCCTAGGGGTACCTCTCTGTTTCAGTGGTGGGAAAGTGGGTGACGCTTATTGGCGATCCTTGGGGAAAGCAGAGCTGTATAAATGGCGGCTTCAGCAGAAGGAGTGAAAATAGTAAATCCCTTTCTGAGAGCTGAAACATACAAGACTTCTGAATGTGTTGGCAATGTTGCATTTGATGCTCCCATCTCTGTCTCCGAGTTTCCAAATAACTCAGAGTCGTGCAATTTTATAGGTCAGAATAGAAGAAAGGCGCACAGTGAGTTTGTATTTTAAATTGGGGATTTTCTTTAAAAGCAGCAGAATAATCAATGCTTTTAAAGTACTAAATATTTCTCTGCATTTAGGTGAAGTGGGGTGTGATTGCTTTTCCATCTGATTTCTATTTCTGATAAATTTTCTAATAACTTTTGCTGCAAGATGCAGAGGTCATTAGGAAGGAGCATTACTAATCTAGATGGAAACAAATTTCAGTCTGGGCCAGTAATATATCTTACAGCTTATAAACACATTGTGCACAATTACCTTGATATGCTTTACATGATAAGAGCAATTACAAAATATCTGGAAGAACTGATGTGCTGAAGGTAATTATTTTAATTTATTCACACCTAACCACCAACTTAGGGTATGAGGCATGCTTCCATCAGTAGTTTGTTCTTCTGGGTATATCCATTTATTTATTCATGCCATAAAAACATCATTAGCATTTTACAGGTAGTATTCTAAAGACTGATATATTTTTAGAACAAAGAAGTAATGAAGAGGTAAATGTAAACTCTGTCCTAAAGAGCTTATATAAGACATACAGAGCTTACATGAATACAGCTGAGAGAGCACAATATGGAATAATTACTGTAACAAACTACCCTGCTGCAAAAAGAAATTTGAAATGATGAAAGAGCATCACTGGTTAGGAATAGATTTGGGGCAAGGTCAAATTTGACATAGACCTTAAAATGATTTGGGTAGTAAGAGCTAAAGGGGAAGGAAGGTAAACTTGAAAGAGAGCACACAATCCAGGCCTAGGGATGGCATGAGCCAAAATAAGATTGGAAACCTCAGTCACGTGTGGAGAGCCAGTGACTACGCAGTCTACATAGATGGCAGGAAAATCAAAGGTGATAAAGAGAGATAAAGCTGAGAAGGCTGGCAGACAGCCTGGCTTGGGGGAAGGCTTGGCACAAAATGCAAAGCTAAGGAATTTCTACTTTATTAGTAAGCATTGGGGAACTATTCAGAGTTTGGATGCTAAAATGACATGAGGATATTAATAAGATAAATCAACCAGCAGTATGATAGGTGGATTAGAAAGGAGCAAGAACTGAGGGAAAGAAACCAGCCTGGCAGTGACTGAGTGGGTTCATGCAGCACAAGAGAAGTGTTAAGGTAGCGGCCAGAGGAGTGGACCAGCACAGGGGGCTGTGCAGTGCGAGACACTCGCAGCATAGTGACAGATCAAACTGTCACTATGAGGATATGCCACAGGCATAAAGACCATGAAGTATCATGACACAAGAGTGCACAAATTGATGTGGGGTCAGGATCAGTCAGAGCAAACTGGATCCCATAAATAGCAGTTGACAGTACTGGTAATCAAGTAACAAGTTCTGGGGTACAATTGACAATTTGATAGAGAAGGTAAAATGTGGAGGCTAACCAATGTAGAAGATAGATTATGCAAGACTCCACATTAGGAAGCATAACACTGATTAGGGTGGAATTGGTTAAGGAGGAGCTTCCACTTGATTGGCCTTGGGATGCTTCCTAGAGAAGGCAGAACACGTTTCTAGGTGTTTCTGGGTGGATCTTGGAGGTATGACTTCAGCGTCTAGGTCTGGCTGGTCCCTCGACCCCTTCCTTTCTGATCTTCTTCCTCTCCTCTGCTCCTGCTATGGTGCCCATGACTTACAGTCAGTCCATTATAGACTCTACGACCCAGTGAAGCTCCTCCTCGTTGAAGCTGCCTGCTGGGTATTGTGTCCAGGAAAGGAAAGATGTTTCATACACACTAGAGGCAGGAGCAGAGTGACACAGGTAATGGGAGGCTGGATACAATCATTAGCAAGTGCGCAAAGTAGCACTGGAAATGAGAATAGGTAAGACAGGTAAATATGGCCCTGGTAGATTAGAAGCTGCAACACAAAAACGTGTAGAGCGCATCATGAACTGTTCCACCCAAAGAGGCAACGAATTCCAAGTCATGGTATTAGAAAACTGCAGAATGGTTCGGCCTAAATGAAGGGACTTGCTCTTACATGAACTTTACTATTAAATTGTTCAGAGTGAATTTTTGCTTACCATGAGTTACTGTGCGCTAAGTGACTGGCACAAGATGCAAGGATTCTTCCCACTTAAAACTGTTCACAAGATAGAGCTAAAACCCGTGAGCAGGATGGGAGGGCAGCACAAGGCCGAGCATTTAGGACACATTCTGGCAACCAGTCATTCAAGCAGAGGTGCATACGGGAAGGAAATGTCTCCTGACTGAACGCCCTGTCATTCTTCATAGAGTTGTCCCTTGTCTCCCCTGTCTAGCAGAGAATGAGTACTAATCAAAAGCTAGTATTTGAATTTTAAAATTTGTCTATTAAACTCCCTTAGAATATTCCTTCTTCCTCTCACCATTCTTATCCCGTTGCTCTTACCCCTTTCTGAAGCAGTTCTGGAAGCTCTCTTTTGTGCCTTATGAAGTGTGATTGGTAAATAAACAAATGAATGAATAAAACCAAGCATGGTGAAAGTTGCTAATGAGCATCAAACAATGGAAATGCAGATTTCTAAAAACATTACCTTGTGGCTTCACCCACCTTCCTCACCAGACCTGACACCGTGCACCTCCTAGCTCTTTCTGAAGCTAAAATGACAATAGTAAATCATTTGAATCAATTCAGGACATTTAGGTAGCCATGACAGTGGCAGCACACGTAAAGGTATGAGAGAAGATTTTCAGCGCTGCTTCAGAAAGTGACAAGCAGGCTGTGGAGGTAGCTCAGTGGCCTGTGCACCCATCTGGCAAGCGCAAGGACCTAGGTTGGTACTACATGCCGTGCTGACCCTGAAATCCTGGTCACTCAGTGCCAGCATCCACCAAAATGAGCGTGCTGGTGTACACCTGCAATCCTAGTACTGGGGAGGCTGAGACAGGAGGATCACTGTGAGCTCAAGCTGTAGAGTGAGACCCTGTACCAAATGAATGAATGAATGAATGAATGAATGAATGAATGAATGAATGAAGTTTAAAACAAGCAAAAAAAAAAAAGGTAGCAAGCATGGGAAGTAGTTAAAAGGAAATAAATAACAATGTGTTTTTATTTGTAATTCTTTCTTTTTTCTTTTTTTCTTTTTTTTGCAGGACCTGGGTTCAAACTAACAACCTTGCACTGGCCACACAGGCACTTGTGCCATGGAGCTATCTCCCCAGCCCCTGTAATACATTTTTAAAACTTTAAAGATCTCAGTCAAGAAAAAACTGGCCCTTTTTCTCTAAAATTGTTAACTCTGGCTTTTTGCCTCAAAGTTCAAGACTATCATATAACAGCAGAAAAAAAGAGTTTAAGCTTTCAATAGAAGTTTTCTAGGAGATGAGATTACATCTGCACCTAGCATATTGAAAACGCTTGCAGACCATATTGATCTTGATAGAGACAATGATTATATGTGTTTGTTTTCTAAGGAAAAATATAGTATGCTATACATTTGCACTTGGATTTTGTGAGATACAGATTTAAAATTAAAAAAAGGACTTAACAATAATAAAATTTTCTCCTATACTTCTGTATCTTGGGACAGTAATGCATGTATCACCAGTGTCTTAAACTGGTAAAAATATTTTCAGTTTCCAGATCAGAAGAGAACCCTCTTCCACTGTACCATGAAATCTTTCACAACTCACAAAATGAGCTTCCGTGATGCTCCCCAAAAATGCCTTCTACATGTCTCCAGCCACAAACATGCAGGAAGTATCCCTCTCTAACAAACTTACAGGCTGGCCAGCTCATCAGGGTAAGGACAGAATTTAGTTGATGCTTCTGGTCTGCAGTCTGCCTATACCCTAAAATGTAGAAGGCACGTCTCAAGTATCGTAATTCACAAGGAAGTTAATGAAGGTGCAAATAACACAGACAAATAAATGATACATACTGATTTAGACATAGGTAGGTAATTCAACTAGGTAAAAGAGGTGACACAATTTTAATTGTAACATCTGCAAAAATAATTCTTCCTCTTCAGAGAATGTATGCAGCAAGTGCTGGAATAAATTTTACTTATGAAAGGGTGATGTTTTCTGTGCAGAGGAACTGTGAGGCTAAGAAACAACATATACACCCTATTGCCTGGTTTTGAAGAAGCAATGCAAAAACCGTGTTAGCAATTCTTTACAAACTGCAATTAACGTCTTAAAGATGGTTGGATTTATGAGTTAGGTTTTCATAACTGAAACAAACAAAAGCCTAGTAGTTTCCAAAAAGATCCAACTCAATTTACTATGCTTTGAATTCCTAGTAAAATTACAAGGAAGATGGCAAAGGAAGCTGGTATAAATACTTGACAGTATTTGGAGCCTAGTCTGCTCAGCTTCGCATGGGGATGGGAGGGCTCTGTTTCCTGGTGATCTCACTAGAAAGGCTGACTGGAGGAAGGGGTCTCTTCTTTCGGCCAATATTATGAAAGCACTGATCATGTAAGAGGCTTTATGCTAAGCCTTGTGAGGGTTACAGATGAACCAGCATGGCTGCTGCTCTCTAGGAATTTTCAATAATGCATTCCTCTTCAGATGCCAACAAGCAAGGAACACTATCATTGCAAAAAAGAAATAAGATATGCTAGAGCAGAGGATCACAAACTATCTCTTGGCTTAGTTATAAAAGCCATGTTCAAATGCAATTTATTTTTTTGTGAAAAACTCATTTCTGTCTGAGTTTCTGCTTTGAAGATTTGGAGGTACTGAGCATTTAATGAAATAAACCGTATGCAAGTTTTTATCTTCCATGGGTCTCTAATCGTGCATGACTATCATATCATAGAGAAGCAACCCAAAAAAAAAGCATTTGTTACCTACTGCTATGGTTTGTGTAGAGGTGTCCCCCCAAAACCTCATGCAGTCATGGGGTTCTGGAATTTGTGATTGGTTATTGAGTGTGGGTGCTGTACCTGGGGCAGGTAATTTGCATTTCAATGTAAGAAAAGAAGATAAGTTAACTGCTTGAGCTGCTCCTACTCCTCCCTTGACTCTTGCTCTTTGCCTGCCACATGAAAGGCTGTTCTCTGCCGTGGGCCACTCTGCCTTGAAGCCAGCTGATATGAACTGAAACCTCCAGTAACTGTGAGCTAAATAAACCTTTCCTTTCCTCATTTTTGAGTGTCAGGTATTTGTCCCAGCAATGAGGGAAGAGTAACTAAAACATCTACAGTTCAAGTGAGCTACTAGCAGGGCTTTAGAGAAGTAATGTCAGGAAAGGGAAAGACAACTGAGGACAGTTGCTTATGGCTAGGACAACTGGGGCTCTTCTCATATGTAAAGGCATGGTTATTGTAAAGGATATCATGCTGGGCCTGTGATACTAACCTTTCCTTGGTGGGCTTCAGCAACATGAATGATCCAAACTAGTAGGGAATCTTCTAATAGCATTTCCCATTCAAATTCAAGACTGTAGCTAGAAGGAAGACCATACAATTCCTAGCAGCAAACAATGTGCAATAATAACAGTAATACCTGAATTTTATAGCTGATACCTATCAAGAATATGTGTTGGCTTAGTCTTGAGAATCATGGATTAAAAATTTTACCTTATGGATGATTAAACGAACTTTTAATTATGTGACTTAAAGACTCACAAATAAGACACAGCTCTACCTTTTTTCTTCTAAAACTCATAATCCTTAAGATGAATAACTGCAGGGAGCTGGCGATCCAGCCCCAGGTTTAATATCAAGAACTGGAGTATAATTCAATACTTGTAAGATCACAGTGGAAAATTTGGGAGAAAAGTCAGAGAAGGGCACACAATTAATCAAGCACAAGTTTCAGAAGCTCTCAAACTTAGAGTAATAAAACTAAGTGAAAGTAAAATAAGTGCCAAAGGAAATAGATAAAAAGGAGTGGAATTAAACATAAAACATAATGCTTGATAGATACTTAACAAAGATATTATTTCCTTCTTTTTTTTTTCGCTAGAGGTAAATAAGGCTAGTATCTCTCTTCTTTACATGCTAAAATGGGATTATAATGCAGGACATTTCAGAGGAAGCTATGTGAAAAAAACCCAA